>SSNS01000753.1:10034-62313 GCA_006937985.1 Aphyosemion australe | reverse complement strand
CCACGCCAAGTTCAGTTGTTTTGCCGGGCCGGGGCCGGTTGGAACCACGCCGAGTTCGGTTAAAGTCAGACACCTGCTGAAGTTTCTTCTTTTCAGTCCGTAAATGTCAGGCTCTTGTGTAAGCCACCAGCAGCGTCAACATATGATTTGAAATGCAAATAGGGGCCGCACAAAATCACTCCAAGGACTAACTAATCATAAAAGATCTTTGTTTCAAACTTTACCAGTTTGAAGCTTTGGAGTCAACTCTTCCTCTACTTTTAGTGGAAAAAAAACCAAAACATTAGAATGCTTTTACTTGTGTTATTTTTAAAGGGAGACTTGTTAGAAGGGCTAAACAAATTTAGGAAAAGGTTCAATTGAGATTTTTGGGGCAGAAATTGCGATTACAATTTGATTCACAATTATTTTCAAATCAAGGTTCAGCACAATATTCCAATTGTACATGAAATGAAATTTTTTTTTCTTGAAAAACTTGATTGTGCTGTCTAGTGTGCAGTGAAGGGGGTGAGGGTTGAACTGGTTGTGTAATTTTGATGTGTGAAAGCTGTCTTTAACCCATTGTTTTTTTTTGTTTGTTTTTTTGATATTATCAAAACATTTAAAGTTACTACCCTAATAATGTAAGGAGGAAAACTGAAGAAAAGAATTGCTTTCAATTGTATGCAGTTTTCCTGCATTATTTTACCAAGGGAGACTGCCGTGACATTTTTCCTTTATTTATTTTCTCGCAAAAAAACATTGCTATAACACCGAACTCTGACACATTTTACGTGCTTATTTTGAAAGCCACGGTTTGCACCATCAGAAAAAATCGAATGGTTTTTAAAAGAAGAGAAGTTGACTGACAGCAACAGATGTTCTTTTGCACCCTGTTGAAATCTTAGATTTTAATCAAAGCCTCACTGTACATGAATACACAATCAAAATGTTGCACAAAAACAAACAGTGACCGAAATATTTACTGTTGCAAATTGTCATGTCCATATGTACAAAGCATATGCATGGATCAAAGCTGTACATGAAAGCAAAATTCTCACTGATAAACTGCAAAACAAATGTTTGTTCACACAGGTGCCCTAGGTCAGTGTTTCCCAACCCTGGTCCTCAGGGCAAACTGTCCAGCAGATGTTCAGCTGGACCGCTGCCTCCTTGTTAACTCTCCTCCGTTAACAACGCTGCCTCCACTCTCCGTTAACAACGCTGCCTCCACTCTCCGTTAACAACGCTGCCTCCACTCTCCGTTAGCAACACTGCCTCCACTCTCCGTTAGCAACGCTGCCTCCACTCTCCGTTAACAACGCTGCGTCCTGCATTAATTCTCCTCCGCTGCTCCTCCTGGATAACCCACGACTGAGAGCGTCGTTACGACCGGCGGT
The DNA here is from genome assembly GCA_006937985.1 of Aphyosemion australe. Taxonomy (NCBI): domain Eukaryota; kingdom Metazoa; phylum Chordata; class Actinopteri; order Cyprinodontiformes; family Nothobranchiidae; genus Aphyosemion; species Aphyosemion australe. The sequence goes on along the minus strand of SSNS01000753.1, from coordinate 60,934 downwards.
TGGTCATTCTCGGATGTAGGACTTTCCCCTCCAGGAAGATGTAAGTAACAAATATACGTGCTTTTCTTGATCTGCTCCACACAGTTAAAATCCGCTCGTCCAACTTTAAAACTACCACCGCTTTGCTTCTTCTGTCTTTAGCTTAGCCCGTGTAGCTTTCCAGCTGTTTCACGTGGTGTCGGCCTGAAACTGGCGTCTCCGGGTCTGCAGCGTTATACTATTGACTTTACCGGCTTTGAAAAAGGGATAAAAAGTCCTCTCCAACATCCGACCTGGGCGTCTAGAGTCCGATTAGCACCTCCCCCAGCAGCAGCGTTAAGTTCCTTGCTGTTTGAAAATCTTTAGGAGACGAAAAAATAACTTTAGCTAGATCGGAGCGACTCAGACCCATAGGAATCCATACTAAAATGTAGATTGTTTGTATGACCGTATTTCCCAGAGTGCTTTGCGGCAATCTATTTTTAGCTACTGTAGAAAGCTCTATTGTCTGTTGATAAATCCCACCTGTGCATACCCAGGTAATTGTGTCTGTTTAATTAATGTAATTAAATTAAAGCATAATAAACTAATTCAAAATGATTTAAAACATCATAAAAATGGGAAGAGTAAACATTGTGATTACAAAATAACACGAAATCAGCCGTTCTGCAATGTTGGATTCCTGTAGGTCACGGGTGTTTTAGCACCAATAATGTGACACAGCTGGTTTTCCAATGAAATATTTATTTATTGGGTAGAATAATTAGTGGATGAGGAACACGCGTGGCTCACTGAGACCTTCAGAATTGCTGTTCCCCCGTTCTACCACTAGATGCTGGTCCTACACATGGTCAGAGCTGTTCTTATATTTAGGAACATTTCCACGCACAATGTAGAGCTTTCCTGTGAAAGCATCATGTTTATATGTGTGTTATGAATATTGTGCAGTTCATAGACTTTTCCCAGCTGAATGACTGTACCGCCCCTGGGTTTGTTTACACTTCTAAGCCGCGTGGGTCAGGCCGTGGTGGCGGTCTCGCGATGCTTTACCGCAAGACCTGGAAGGTCCTTCCAGTGACTCAACCACCTCTCTCCACCTTTGAATGCCTCGCTTGTCAACTACCCGGACCATCTCCTACCATTTTTGTCACTATTTATCGTCCCCCAAAATCTAACCCTGAGTTTTTAAATGAATTTTCGACTCTCTTAATGCATCTCTCTACTCTCTCCCCTAATGTAATTATACTTGGGGATTTTAATATTCACATAGACAAAGGTGATCTTCCCCTCACCAAGGATTTTTCCTCAATACTGGATAGTTTTAATTTCCATCAAATTGTCAACTCTGCCACGCACATTAAAGGACACACTCTGGACTTAGTCTGCTGCTCTGGTTTATCCCCCTCCAACTGTTCAGCTGTTCAGAACCCTTTTACGGACCACTTTCTTTTCTCATTTTCTGTTCCTCTCCGTCTCTCGATCATTAAACCAGTTTGTCTCATGTCCTCCCGTAATATCAAGAATATTGACTTAGTCTCCCTTTCCTCCAGACTAGCCACTCTGACTCCTGATCTTTCTGTCAGTCTGGACAATCTGGTTACCCAATACAATACTGAACTGGCATCCATCCTCAACTCATTTCCTCCTATTAAACCCCGCTCTGTCTCCTTTACCCGGTCTGCGCCCTGGTTTACATCAACCTTACGCTCTATGAAGGCCACAAATCGCAGACTGGAAAGACTTTATAAGAAAACTGGCCTTCATATCCACAAGGACTTATACACGGCCCAGATATCACTGTATAAGGACACCATCTCTCACGCCAAAATACAGTTTTATTCCAATCTCATATGTTCAAACTCTGCTAATAATAAGTCTCTATTTTCCATTTTTAACCGGATTTTCCAGCCTCCGGATTCATTACCCACCCACTTCTACTCCACGGACATCTGTAACGCCCTCCTCCAGTTCTTCAATGATAAGGTCCATGGAATCCACCTTCACCTTGGTGCCCACCCCCTGCCTGATCCCTCTGTTGACCTTGTCAATCCCTCCCTTCACTTTGCTTCATTTAAACTGCCTCATCAATCAGAAATCTCTGACCTTATCTTAAAGTCCAAACCCTCCACTTGTCTGTTAGATCCCCTCCCCACAGTTTTAGTTAAATTATGCCTCCCGTCTCTTCTACCTTTCATTACAGCAATTATTCACTCCTCACTATTATCTGGAACGGTTCCCTCTCCCTTCAAATCCGCAGCTATCAGCCCGGTACTGAAAAAGCCAGGATCAGATCCTAATGACTTCAATAACCTCCGTCCCATTTCACACTTACCTTTCATCTCAAAAGTTCTGGAGAAAACTGTGGCATCGCAACTTCATTCCCATCTTACCTGCAATAACCTCTACGAACAATTTCAGTCTGGCTTCCGTCCACATCACAGCACTGAAACCGCGCTCATTCGAATAACCAATGATTTACTTATTGCTACTGATTCTGGTCTCGTCTCCATTCTCATTCTCCTTGATCTGAGTGCGGCCTTCGACACCATCTCTCATTCAATCCTCCTAAATAGACTCTCTTCTATTGGTATCACTCACACCCCCATTCACTGGTTTCAGTCATATCTCACTGACCGCACTCAGTTCATTCAGTTAAAATCATTCTCCTCCAAATCATCTCCAGTCTCCTCAGGTGTACCCCAGGGCTCTGTCCTGGGGCCTCTTCTCTTTATAATCTATATTCTCCCCCTCGGCAATATCTTCCGTAAATTTGGTATACAATTCCATTGCTATGCGGATGACACCCAGCTCTACATTTCCAGTAAGCCTAACTCTACCCTCCCACCATCCTCCCTCACCCTCTGCCTGACAGAAATTAAATACTGGTTCACTTCCAACTTTCTTAAACTTAATGATAATAAAACTGAAATTCTCTTGGTTGGTACCAAGTCCAAACTCGCCAAAATTGACAGTTTCTCTCTAACAATTGACAACACCACAGTTTCCCCCTCCCCTCAGGTTAAGAGTCTGGGTGTCATCCTCGATAGCTCTCTCTCGTTTCAGGCTCATATCAATAACATAACCCGGTCTGCATACTTTCACCTACGAAACATAAATCGTCTCCGCCCTTCCCTTACCTCTAATGCTACAGCCGTCCTAGTCAATAGTCTTGTCACTTCTCGTCTCGATTACTGCAACTCACTTCTGTATGGTCTCCCTAGCAAACTCACTCACAAACTGCAAATTGTTCAGAATTCAGCTGCACGTATCATTAGTAGAACTGACACCTTCCACCACATCACCCCAGTCCTTCAGCAGCTCCACTGGCTTCCTATTAAATTCAGATCCATCTTCAAAATTCTTTTGCTTTCATTCAAAGCTATACATAACATATCCCCACCATATATTAGCAGCCTCATCATCATTGCTACCCCCTGCCGCCTACTCAGGTCTTCCTCCTCCATCCATCTGGTAGCTCCTTCATTCCGCCTCAGCACTATGGGGAACAGAGCCTTCAGCTGCTCTGCTCCTCGTCTCTGGAACTCCTTGCCCCCCGACATCAGGAACATTGACAACTTTCACCTTTTTAAATCCAGACTCAAAACCCACCTGTTCTTAAAGGCTTATGATTTATGATTTTATATTGATTCTGGTTATTGTGTTTTTAGATGTTTTTAGTTGTTTCTTTTTGTAAAGTGACCTTGGGTGCCCTGAAAGGCGCTTCATATGAAAATGAAATGTATTATTATTATTATTATTATTATAGCATTTTTGTATGCCAAGCTGCAATTTGTTATGAGTAATTATTTTATACATTTGCTAGTGAGTTTAGGTTAATTACATACTTGAAATATATAAGTTTGTTCATGATGTTGATACTTACGGCTCATAATGGCTTGCCTAACTTTAGTGCGCATGCGCATAGGCTACGTTGTTTAATCGCCTGATGGTCAGGGTTGAGATGCAGCGCCGGTGAGTAGCATGATATAAATGTTGATGAATAGTTTGTAATGTTAGTTATTCCATGTGTTAATCCAGGTGTTCCTGTGTGTTTACATCGCACGTTTACGACCTAATCGCTAATCAGTACCAATATTTCCGTGACGGGAAGTTGATGACGCAACAGTTGTGCTAACAAAGCTAGCGTGACCTTTAGCTGCTACGTTGAAGCAAATGGTGTACGTTTCCCTGTCCAAGGTGTCAATAAAAGAGTGAACGTGATCGAGTTGTGTCTGCTATTCTTACCCTGTAAGTACGGTTGATTAATGAGGGCCCAGGTTTTAACAATAAACATGGGATTAAAGAGATTAAACCTCAGAAACACACATATTTTATGTTTTGTGAACACTGAAGTTAGTGAAGACATTCATGTAAGAAACGTTGGGACTTATGAAATATTATGTAATTTAATAGGGCTTTGGTCTATATGCACAAGATTAGAACAAGGTAAAAAAATGTGTGACTTCCTGAAAAGTTTAACTCTACACAAAAAATACAGAGTAAACAGAAATATTTTAATGCACATTTGTGACACACTATGGCTCTGACAATTCACCCCCAGAACAAGTCCTCTGGACATATCACACAAAAAATGATTTCATTTTTATAGTTTTTCTGATGTTTTGTACAGTCCTGGTTTTAATGATTAACCTGGTATTAAAGGTGTTAAATCTCACAAATGCACAAATAATTTTATGAGGGTTTGTGAGGACAGAAGCTAAGGAAGAAAGTCATGTCAAAAATTGGGATTTATGAAATATTATACAATTTTAATGAGATTTTGCTTTCTGGTGCACGTTTTTGTGCACAAGATTAAAGATGTTACAAAAGAGTGTGGCGAGAGTTAAAAGCCATAATGATGTATTTGTTGGTTCTACAGCTGCCTGACCAATGGGAGGAGGTAATAATGACAGTGATGAGGCCGGGACCAATCAGTGCAGACAGCCGCTGTGTCAACACGGTACCTGATGACGACAACCAAATGACATCACTACACCCCAGCTCACGGTCAGCAGCAATAGAAATTTCTTATCAAAATCTTTATTTAATGCAATTAATATTTGAGGTGCTCAAAATATGTTTAGATAAGGTTTTATATACTTTATCTGAGCTATACTGGGAGCTCTTTTACCCTCCCGCTGTACTATTGGGTGACCCCACCAGGAAAGGTGACGTTTGAGCAGGGTTGATGGTTAATCCCTTGGGGTCCACGTGGCAGAGGTGAGGACTGAGCACCACCTCACCTCACCCCAAGTCCCTGGGGGATTGTTGAGGTGAACGCTCGGGAACCATTTGGTGGTTTGATCCCCCAATCCAACCCCTTGATGCTGAGTGTCAAGCAGGGAGGCACTGGGTCCCATTTTTTCAAGTCTTTGGTATGACCTTACTGAGATTTGAAACCGTGATGTGGACACTCATATCACAAGGTCATTCAGGTGGTTAATGAGCTCGTCAATGGAGATTATATAAAATGGGAGTGATGTGCTTGCATGTGGGGGTGCCAGTCAAAATGTGTGCAGCTGCGTTTTGGACCAACTGCAGCCTGCTGAGGGTCGATTTAGACACCAACATAAAGGGCATTGTAGTAGTCAATCCTAGAGCTGATAAGAGTGCATTGCAATCTCAAGGTCAGTACGATTTAAAAAAGGTTTAACTTAATTAAAATAGAGGTGATAAAAGCTTGTTTGCAAAATTTTAAATTCCTATCAAAAATCACCCCCGGATTTTTTGCAGTGTCACTGAAGTAAAATTTCAGAGCACCAGTATCAACAGTGGCATTCTCACCAAACAAGATGTACTCTGTTGTTTCTTTGTTCAAAAACAATAAATTTTGATTTAACCACTGTTTTACTGCAGTGATGCCATCAGGGAGCAGGTGATGAATTTTGCTATTACCAGGTTTTAAAGACAGGTAAATCTGAAAGTCATCAGTATAAAAGTGAAAGGACAGGTAATACAGAGCTATGTTTGCACCCAGTGGCAGCAAATAATGGGAAAAACGTAGGGGACCAAGAATGGAACCCTGTGGCACCCCACAAGACAGAGGAGCACTGGAAGAGGAGGGATTGTTGATGCAAACTGAGAAGGTCCTGTCAGGTAGTACATAAACCAGTTAAGCACTGAGCCACAAATACCAACATGGTGGCTTAGGCGAGATAGGACAGCGTGTTCCACAGTGTCAAAAGGTGCCGTGAGGTCCAAAAAAGCTAGGACAACAGGACACTTACCTTTGCTGCACACTGGAAGCATCAGCGTTGCGGAACGGTTTACGCACGATTTTTACTGCTTGCCAGTGCACACCGGGAGAATCTCAGCCACGGAGCGGCTTCACCGCTCCTCGCTGGACTCGCGAGATCACAAAATCCCTGGAGATTTCCGCCATCCTCCTTGCTTGACTCGTGAGATCACAAGATCCCTCGAGACTTCAAAGGTCACGTTTGTTTATGCCATCCACCATTAAACCAAAAAGAAGGGACTCACGTTTGACATTGCTGTTTGATGTCGTATATAATGTTGTTCCTCTCCACTGCCAGGATTGAAGCCATGAAAATCACTGCTGCACTTCTCGAACGATGAGTAAATAAGTTGTGAGGTCACACGTATAGACATAATCTACATAGATATGAAATTGCATCGCTGCAATAGACTTTTATTTTGAAAAATACTGGGCATTTTACACTGAAACCGAGTGTGATTTCCTCCCTAGCCCTATGTTAACTGCGGAAATTGACGCATCCCAGAACCGGCACGCAGCAAAAATAGAACTCAATCCTATCTTTAGTTGTGCGGCGCAGCATGCCGCTTCTGGGAAAGGTCTGGAAATTGCCACGTCGCGGCTGGTTTGTGTCACCCTATAGACTATGATGGATTCTATTTGAAGCAGTGACATTCTGCTGCCGTTCCGCGCTGCTGATGCTTCCAGTGTGCAGTCGGCTTTACTATCAACAGACATATTAAGAATAATAATACCTTTATTTGCCCATCAGCGGGGAAATTACAGTTTCAGAAACAACCCGTCCAAGATTAGGCATACACAAGACCCAACATGGCAGAATCAGACTGAACTGTGGGCATGCAGCCTTTATGGTGCTCCCATATGCAGTGGTGAAACAAGATAGAAAAACCAACAGGAGGAGGGGAGGGGTATGAGGGAGAAAAAAACAAGTCCCTTCGCCCTGCTCCCAATCCAGGGGCAGCGGTGGAGATTCAGGAAAAACCTCAAAAGCACATAAATTGACAGTCACAGCATACAGTAGGAGGGGCTGGAGGGGAAGGAGAACCCTCCGTTCAACAGAGAGAGAGTCCGCAGCATCGTGCACAGCCTCATCCCCCGTTTTCGAAGAGGTTAAGGAGGCCAGAGAGTAGCAAAGCGAGCAGTGAGTGCTGTATTTATTCCATCGGGAGTTTTGAATTCTTCAGCCAAGGCCAAACGGGGAGCCAGATTCAGATAATAATAATAATAATAATAATAATAATAATAATAACTAGAAAATTTCTGAAGAAATTTTAAAAGGGGCCTGCCCCGTGGCGCAAGGTGGTGGCCGTGTGTCATAGACCAGTGTGCACCACCACATCATCAGCATCTCAACCCCTCCTCAACTTGTCCTATGAGCTTGCTAATAAACTGTGCATGTCACCAGTAGGTGGTGTAATGAGTGATCTTCTAAAACAGTCATTAGTGCTCTGCTGAGCTCCCAGTACCAGTGTTTAAAATTGTGTTGTGTTTTTTTTTGGGGGGGGGGGGGGTGTACAGTAACCAAACCGATGTGTTAAACAATGACCCAAAACAAAGCACACAAAATTTGGTGTGGATCTGATGTTGCATTATGGAGATATAGCTGGTTGTAAAAATCTAGGGGGCGCTGTTTCTAAATATGAAAAAAATCCTTGTGAGCAGGTCTTAGGTGTACAAACGTCATATCTGTGAAGTTTTGTGAGAATCAGATATTGTGTGTTTTATTTAGAGGAAACCGTCTCTAAAGGGGCGGAGCTAAAGTAATTTCAACAAATGACCACATGAATGTGTAGGCAGTGTTTGTGTGATGACACATAGCAAGTTTGGTACAGTTGTGAACTTGTTTGTAGAAGTTATTAATGTTTGAAATTGATGTAGGGGGCGCTGTGGCACATTCAACAAATGACCACATGAATGTGTAGGCAGTGTTTGTGTGATGACACATATCAAATTTGATACCGTTGTGACCTTGTTTGTAGAGAGCCTGTCGGGCAGGCCCCTTAATAAAAAGAACAAATCCTCCGGTGGAGAGCAATAAGGGCTCTGCCTGTCAGGCAGGCCCCTTAATAATAATAATGGATTGGATTTATATAGCGCTTTTTTCAAGACAATCAAAGCGCTTTCCATTATTCATTCACTCTCACATTCACACACTGATGATGATGGTAAGCTACTATGTAGCCACAGCCGCCCTGGGGCGGTCTGACAGAAGCGAGGCTGCCATTCTGCCCCATCGGCCCCTCTAACCACCACCAACACAGGCAAGTCGGGTTAAGTGTCTTTCCCGAAAGACACAATGACAGTGACAGACCTGCGACCTTCTGATTGCCGGGCGTCCACTTAAGTCCTCTGCCACCATCGCCTGATAAACATTTATTGTTTTGGAGCAGGCCAGTGATAACATTTTCCTTCTGCCTTACAGTCTTTTTCTGGTCACAGGAGTCTTCAATCAGCCAAATAATGGGGTTTAATTCCCTCCATGCCGTGCAGTGGCATTATCCATCATGGAATCCATCCTAAGTGTGAATTGAGGGATCGCTGCCAGATTGCTACTGTAGCGTTAGGCCTATAGCCACATATTTAAAAAGGGATCAATGAGATGTAATATTCCATATAAATATGAATTATTAATCTTAATGATCTTTGAATGTTAATTTAACATTACTCTAGGTTCTTTTTACCGTAAGTAATCCGCACACTTCAGAATAATTCAGTCAAGAAAATAGTTATAAAAATAAATTTAATATTATATTTCTTAATCAATGATGACACAGGACAAATTATGATGAATGATGGTTAAAGCAAGATACTGAGACAATAAATGAGGTGATGTAATGTACGAGATGTAATGTCAAGAATCCTATTAAGAGTCTGAGAATCTTATGATGTCTGGGTTAAATCAATCTGGATGGTTTAATAAGTTATCAAATTAATAAAGACCATTTGACACCAGCATGCAGGGGCTACTACCCCTTGTGTGTGGAAGGTCCTGGTGATCCAGGGGTCTGCTAGAGGTTGGTGATGTGGACCTCTGAGGTATGAAGGCATTAGCTAGGCCCCGATACGAACTGCTGGTCTGGGTTACTTCCGGGTGACTGTAGCGTCTGATGGATTTGTTTGCAGCAGAGGCAATTTACAAAAATAGTTGGCCTCGGGGTCAAAAAGAGAGTAGATGGTTCCTTGTATGCTTGGCTTTCCCGGGCCGGCCGAACCAATGAAGCTTAGCTATAATTCTTTAGGTTCACTCCTTGGAGGGAGTGATACTTGCAGGAACTGCAGGCACGGCATGAACAACTAAGTTGTTCCGGGAAGCAGTAGTTTTTAACACTTTGATGTTTATGAATTTGGACTAATCACATTTTTACACATTAGAGTGGACGTTTACCAAGATGCCTCAGACACCATGTTGTTTCTCCAACACTTAATGACTCATCCTTAATGTGGTATAAATCTTATTAAACCTTAATGTGAGTGCAAATACTAAATGTTCAAACACAATACTATTACTTGTGAATGTATATCTACTGACAGATTAACATTTCTTCAACAAATCCTAATTTGGTGTAATTAAAGATATTAAACACATCGCTACAGGAACAAATATTCATTTTAACACCATCAATCATCATTATTATATGACATTATATTTCACATATTATCATTCAACACTACACAAAGCATCCAGCTTGCGATTCACCTCCAGCAATGTCTGAGTCTGAGCACTCGGTGCCTGGCATTAGCCTTCCCGGAGCTCAGGAATTTTTCCAATTGCCCCCAACTGCTCCAACAATTTCCGATAAATCAGATATCCGCCCACTCCAATCAGCAGAAACCCGATTATCATCATCCCAAAGATCCACAGTCTTCTACGTCCTCCACGGAAAGTAGGGAAAGACACATGATGTTCCACTCCTTCCAGGAATCCAAAATGTATCCAACTGGGTGCGTTCCATCAGGGCATGTAGGAGCTCCCTTCTCCATTCTGAATGTAGTAAAAATTTTATCAATTGCATTCAGCAAGCAGTTGATCAGATCCATCTTTTTAATTAATTTCAGAAAGAATCCAAAGATTCGCTCTCAGAAGAGACAGGACAAGAGCCTTCAAAAGATAAGGGGCAGGAGCGAAAACAAAAATGTCTGCTCACTTCGACTGCCAGAGAGAAAGAAAGGTAGTAATAGACCTCTTTCACAAAACACGGAAGTGCGCAATCGTTGGGAAAACTCCTTCCTAACTAGGTCAGATTTCAGTCAGCATGGATCGTGTCTGCACTAATAACCTTTTACATTTGCCCAATATAAAATTCTAAATAGGTCGCAGAAGACCACAGAACACACAGCAATATGATACTGGAACGCAGAGCTGCTACCCATGAAAAATAAATCAATTACAGAGATATTACATTACAACATGATGATCTTATTGTTCTAACAATATGATTTTCACGTTCTTAGAATAAAAATTTCACTTTGAAACAATATCATGTTCTAACAACATACACATGCATAATATAGAATATAAAATGTATGATAATTATATTGTACAACTGTGATAAACGTCTATGAACGTGAAATTTGTATTCTTTGAACAATAAACTGTTATCGTGGGATTGCGTTAATTTTATTTTGCGTGGGTGGCAGCTCTAAACTATGAGTTCAGCATCATTTACTTGTCATGAACACATAAAAGAACTTCCATTATAGCAGAGTTAGCTTTGGAGAACGTACCTGCGGGGGCTAACGTAGCATCATCATGGTCCAGCCTTGTCGCCTACTTTACCTTTTCTAGCTCATGGCTCTCCAATTCCTGTGCTGCACAAACTACCGTTTGTGTTACCGAACATGTAGACTGCTGGGGTGAAGTTATTCCAGGAGAATAGACATGGTACCGCATCCGAGTTAAGACGGCTAACACTTAGCCCCAGCATGTAAACATAGCCGTGAAGTGTTTGCTGCAGACGTAAGTATTTCCGCTTTAATTAACAAAATTGAGCCTCTCCTCACGCGTGATCGCCCTTAGACACTTTTGTCTTACATCGGTAGATGTTGGAAACGAATGGAAAAGGAGATAGGGCTGCTTCAGAGCATGAGAAAAACAGACTGATCCCCGTAAGTAACGCTGCAATAATTCTTATTTTCCGCTGCACTGACGTATTTCCGGTTAAAAACCCCGGAAGCGTGAAAAAGGTCTGTGTCATTATGAATTGAATGATCATTATGAAGGGCCTTCACAATAGCGTGCTTAAAGGCAGTTGGCACAATTCTGCTGTTTATCCGCATTTGTAAACTCCAATCATGAAGGCAACAAGAAAGAGAAACCACTGAAGAATGTGGATAAACAGATCTAAGATAACATGGATGGAGAAACCATGAGGCTCCACCGGTTGGCGAGAAAACAGAAGCGGAGCTCCAATCTATAGACAAAGAAAAAGAAGCAAGGAGATCACACAGATGTTTACTAGCCAAACCACTCATCAAGAGAGATTGATGATTACGCATTGTGTCCAGACATTGCTTGAAGTCTGCTTGCTTTTGTGTCTATGTTCTGTGATTTATGTATATGCATGCATTATGTATATGCATGTATGCATTTTTATAGTTTTATACTGTTGTTTACTGTATTAATCTTTTATTATGTTTTTGTGTTGTGGTTCAGCACCTTGGTCTCCCACAATGGGTGTGGATGGCGCTATATAAATAAAACTTTGATTGATTAATTGATTGTAACCCCAGATTCTATGAGTATAGGTGCAGCCCTTTAAGCCTGAGCTGCCATTGGAAAACGTCTCGTTAGCCAATCTGCGGGCCCCTGCTCTGGTTAGTCTCACAAAGGCTCTTGACCCTACCGGAACCAGTGAGGCCTGCTGCTTAAAGGGCTGTGCCTATACTCATAGAGTCTGGGGTTACAATACGTGACCATCGTTCTATTTCATACAGGCTTCACCCTTTAAGCCTGAGCTAACATTAGATCAAAGGGAAAAACTTGAAGAGTTACGGTTCACTGGTTCAGCCTGAACCTCAAGGACACATCCAGTGCCAAAAACCCCAAACAGAACACTCCCCCTTAATAGAGCTGCTATGTGGGCATCATAGGCGACAAGGAGCAGCCAGGGAGAGGGGGTGATGAAAGTCACAAGGTGTAATCACAACAGTCAAGAGTTCACCTGATAATACCCCATAAGGGAAAAAAGTGACTTTAATGACCCAGTGGGAAAATAATCACCTTGCTGCACAGGAGGAGGGTGAAAAGTGTGCCAAAAAGGAAGCCCTAGTAAAGAAGAAGAAAAAGACTAAGAAGCGACCTTTTCTATAACGCCTCTCAAGATAAAAATCACAAAGCACTTCACAAGAACAAAAAATCAAAAATAAAAAAGTAAAGAAATCAAGTTTTTTTAATTATTAAAAAATATAAATGATGTGCGGAAAAGTAAAATGAGTAAAGAAAGGGTAATCATTGGATCCCGGGAAAGGCAGTACTTGGTAGAAAAAGCAGAATGAAGAGAAGGTAGTGATGAAGAATCAACCAAAGGTCATGGAAAAGCCAGCCTGAACAGGTAAAACAACAAAAGGAGGGAGAGTGGGGCTATCATAAAACCCATTAGGGATGATGATATAGGCACACGACTCCAATAAACATAAGAATGGGACACAACACTCACAGTGGAAGAAAAGGCAGGTGCGCTGCCACAGTGCATCAGATGAGCCCATAGGGGCTCTAATCATGGAGTGAGAGATGATGTTGAAGAAACATCTTGCTGATAAAACCTTACAAAAGAACATAGAGAAGACCAAGATTCAGCCAGACAGATGTCTTCGACTGACATCCCACTATGAAGCATCATAGAGGAGGGAACACCTCTGGCGGAGTGCTCTATCAGCGTCTCATGTGGTTCCAGCCCTGATGAAGCATAAGCGAGTAAAATGGCCTCACACAGTCAGTGTGAGAGGTGCTGGGTCAAGGGGTTTTCTGAGGAAAGTCCCTGTAATGCTCACACAAACTCTGTGAGCGTCGCAGCCCCACGTTGCATGAGACATAACAATCGAGTGCATGCACCGGACAGACAGGATAATTGTTCAGGATCTGAAATAGCTAGTGATGCTCTTAGGCAAAAAAGCCGGGTTAGGGCATAAGATGGCAGCACCGCCATCATCCGGAATCCTGAGGTATGATGGAGCCACAGACAGTGCAGTCAGATCACTCACTCTCTTAATAGACCCTAAAGCTTTCTACAGAGCAGCTTTAAGTGACAGATGACCAGGTCCAGGGGCTTGAACGAGGCTTTAGTCAGACCGCATAAGACCACCGCCAAATCCCACTGGAGAACAAGTGAGCAGGACACAGGTCTGTGCCTCCTAATGCCTCTCAGAAGCCATTTTGTGTGTGGTGGTGGGGGGTGATAAAAATCTGACTGTCTCCAAACCCCTGTTGACATCCTGGTGATGTGAGGAGATCGCCAATGTATGATGGTGCTTGTCCATGTAAGGCCCTAAAAACCAGAACATAGAGCATAACACACTAGTAACAGGTACCAGGTTGCCACTGATCAATTGAGCCCCTCTGGTTGGCTAGGGGGTGGAGTCACTGATTGGTCCAGAGTGTTTCACTTGCTGTCTACAGGCTTTTTTGGGGGTATTAATCCCCAAGAATTCAGTGAAGCGAGCAGGCCATGGCAGGGCAATACCGTACTGGCTGAGGACCAGAACCTCTCGCCACAAGAACAGTTTCTTCCCCTCTGCTGTTAGAATCATGAATGTCAATCCTAGGGCTGCCCACTCCAGTCGCTTGGTCCCAGTCACATGACCCGGTTTTGTGTTTGTACCTGAACTGACCTACTCTGATTAGTACCTACACTGTGTATATAGTAGCTGCTTCTCTAGTTATTGCCACTTTTATATTAATTATTTTATCATGAGTATATTATTACTTCCTATATTTGCTTATCTCTTATTATTATTAATATTATTATTATTATTTTTAATCTTTCTTTTTGCACCAAGTACCGCAGCAATTTCCTAATGTTGTGATTTCTCACACATATGACAATTAAACCATTCTGATTCTGACCCCCCAGCTTTAGGTGCTGTCATGAGAAAAAGTTGTTTGTTCCTTATGTATTTTGCTCAAACAATATGATGGTTTACGAAGCTCGTCTGACGTCACTCCTCTTGCAATCAACTTAACTCTTTATTGCACTCAATCATTCTTTATTGGTAACCCGATGTACATTCGGGGAGATTGCAACCATCTCCCAGCATATAATAGCGAATCTGACTTGCATTTGCAAGTCACACAGCTTATATCTCCTCCTGCTCCGAGCCTGGTACTGGCAAGGTCATAACTCTCATCCCTTAGCAACCAACATTCCTTTGGTATCTGCCCTTAGTTGAGCTTGTCTGGTCCTTGAGGATACATCTGCAGCCCTGATGGCTCCTGGCTTATCTTGGTGCAGGCCAGAGCATCCTAAACTTATTCTTTGCTTTATTACCTCTGGCCTGATGGAAGGATGTTCATGAATCTGGCGTAAACTTAAATCCTTTTTTCTAAACATGCATACATCATGGTTAAATGAGGATCAATAAAACGTACATGAATCATATGTGTATCAATAAACCTGGAAAGAAATGTGATTAACATATCAGATTAACTAGATGCTAAATTCTAAGGTTAAATGCATGGTCAAACATTATTTTTCACCACAGTGCGCAGTAGCTGCCCAGTGAAATTCAAAGAACTTTCACACCATCGGAAGCAACCCCTGGCACCCCACTTTACACTGAGAACTGAATCATGATGTTTCAAAGCTATGAAGCTGTAGTGTCCTTTCTTGGGCAGAAACCATGGCAGAGTAATATAAAGGTCCAGTAGTTGCCCAGATTGTATGTCCTCCCTCTCCACAATGCTGGTTGATCCAGCAGAGCAGCAAGGCTGCTACAGTTGGGACCAGTGGCATTGCAGGAAATACTAACTGTAACACAACTTGGAGTCACAGCAGGACACGCTTAATAAAAATTCATAAAAACATGATTCAGATTGATTACTAGGTTGAATTTTAAAGAATCCAAAGGTATTCAGCAAGAATTTGTTTTTGGGATTGTGTCTGTAACATATTTTTGTTGTGTTAAGAAAAGGTATAAGACTGTTCTAATAATAAAAGAATAGAATTTTACACTTGATAATAGCTTTGTTCCCACAGGTATGCAGTACTTCCAAGGCCAGTTTGTTTTGAATCTGGACTTAACTACACAATTCGTCTCAGCTTGCCCCTGTACTCAGCCCTCAGCGATGTCCATTCTCCATACATGCTCATTGACTCGGTGAGGAAACTGAAAACTCAAAATATTAGTTGGACACACTAACATTTGATAGATTATGGTGTTTCTACAGCAAATAAGCCCCCCCTCCTCCTCCCATATTCAACACAAACCACAGAATTTAAGATTCACCCATTGGCAAATAAAATCTTGAAGTTAAGTGATCCCGAATGAGTGCACTGGGTATGTTTGTATGTATGTTTTCAGTGCTTGTTATTGTCTTCTACAGATTGTCTTGATGCCTCACTGTAAGAACCTGGAAATGTTCATAGCTTCAGTTGGAGGGGACTCTGGTGAAAATGGTGCTTGGGAAACATTTGAGCGTTATCGGTGTCTGGAGAACAGCCGAAGTGTTGTCAAGACACCAATGACTGACATCTGCAGGAACTTCATCTTTAGTATTTCTGCCCTGTTGCATCAGGGAGCCAAAGGTATACCAGTCCACCTTAAGTCAAATTTTCCATCTTAATTATCTCAGTCTGTAAAATGCTATATCCGAGACCATGGTCTTGAGTCGGAAAAGGGTAGAATGCCTTCTCCAGGTCAGGGACGAGGTCCTGCCCCAAGTGGAGGAGTTTAAGTATCTCGGGGTCTTGTTCACGAGTGAGGGAAGGGTGGAGCGTGAGATCGACAGGCGGATTGGTGCTGCGTCTGCAGTGATGCGGGCGTTGTACCGGTCTGTCGTGGTGAAGAGAGAGCTGAGTCGAAAGGCGAAGCTCTCAATTTACCGGTCGATCTACGTTCCTACCCTCACCTATGGTCACGAGCTTTGGGTAGTGACCGAAAGAACGAGATCGCGGATACAAGCGGCCGAAATGAGTTTTCTTCGCAGGGTGGCTGGGCTCTCCCTTAGAGATAGGGTGAGGAGCTCGGTNATCCGGGAGGGGCTCGGAGTAGACCCGCTGCTCCTCCACATCGAGAGGAGCCAGTTGAGGTGGCTCGGGCATCTGATTAGGATGCCTCCTGGACGCCTCCCTGGTGAGGTTTTCCGGGCACGTCCAACCAGGAGGAGACCCAAAGGAAGACCCAGGACACGCTGGAGAGATTATGTCTCTCGGCTGGCCTGGGAACGCCTTGGGATTCCCCCGGAGGAGCTGGCCCAAGTGGCTGGGGAGAGGGAGGTCTGGGCTTCCCTCCTTAGGCTGCTGCCCCCGCGACCCGACTCCGGATAAGCGGGAGAAAATGGATGGATGGATGGATGGATGGTTGATGGATGGATGGATGGATGCTGGATGGATGGATGGATGCTGGATGGATGGATGGATGATGGATGGATGGATGGATGGATGGATGGATGGATGGATGTAAAATGCTATAATTCAGAACTTATTATAGCAGAAAAATAATCCCAAACCTGATGGAAGAATGGTTGTTCCTGTCATCTGAGGAATATTGCTGTTTGTCTCCCCACCAACCTTGTGGGTTTAGATCGGCCAATAAATGATTCATATGAGGTTGTAATAAATCAATTTCCCACCTTTGCCTATTCAATCTGCTTTTATTATTTTTATACAATAAAAGGAAAAGTGATGCTGAAACATTAACATTTATAACTTACTGTTTGCAACGGAAACCTTTGCCCAAAATACATGAGAGAATGTTGAGGAAAGTCAGTCTTGTGTTTCAGTAAACGCAGTCTAAAGTCTAACGTGTTAACATCAGCAGATGTCAGGGGGTTAACTCTTGTGACTTGTAGAGTTTTTGATCTCTAAATGCTGCTCATCAATTTTCCCTTTTAAGCTTGACTTTCTTCATGACAAGTCTGAACTTGTTTCTTCTTTCAGGAATTCTTCCCAGCTTCTAAATCTCTCATCTTTCCCCACTGCATCTGTTTAGTTCTTGAACTTGATTATCTAAATGTCTCCTATGTTTGACTCAATTTGCCAGAATGCCGCTGTGACCACCAGGGTTCCCTCAGCACCATCTGTGATCCCAGTGGGGGTCAGTGTCAGTGTCGTCCCAATGTGATTGGCAGGAGCTGTGACACATGTGCTCCAGCCACATTCCAGTTTGGAGCAAGTGGCTGCAGAGGTCAGAAAAATTTGGTTAATAAATCACAACACATGCCCTATGTGATGCAGCAGCTGCTGTACACTAGAATGTACATAAGTGCTAATTTGTAACACGTGTTAGCCTTAAAAATGTTTATGGAATTAATACACTCCACAAGATAGTATCTACAAACTTCCCATCCTGCAGTATTGCTGATCTTTGTTTATTTCCTCTCTGTTTGTGTTGTGAATTTTTCAGGATGTGAATGTGACCTTCAGGGATCACAGAGCCCATTCTGCGATCAGCTGACTGGTCAGTGTGTCTGTGTCACTGGTGCATATGGACGGCAGTGCAATCGTTGCCTGCCAGGCTACTGGGGCTTTCCATCCTGTCGACCCTGCTCTTGCAATGGACATGCTGATTCCTGCGATGCCGACACTGGCCGCTGCATCACCTGCAGGGATCACACCACTGGACACAACTGTGACAGGTGCACTGTAAATCCAAAACCAGGTGACCCAGAGAAAATGGGAGACTTAATATGCAAGAATAAATTGTGTTCTCAGCAGATATTTTCTCCCGTGTTTAGATGTCTGGATGGTTTCTATGGTGATCCAGTGTTGGGGTCAGCTGACTATTGTCGTCCCTGTATGTGTCCTGATGGACCTGAAAGTTTGCGGCAGTTTGCAGGAAGTTGTTATCGTAGTGGCAATTCTGAACTGGTTGTTTGTGTCTGCAACACGGGATACAAAGGTAATAATTTGAATGACACTGAGGTTAAGACTACAAATAAAATAATCCTTCAGTATTTACCTTTAAGAGTTCATCTGCATAATCTTTCTGCAAGACAAATCTCACATTTGGAACAGTTTTAATGCACATCTCCTCCCTAACCCTGCAGGACTCAATTCTGAAAACCACATTTAGAGTTGTGTAAAAAGTCAAGCAGGCAATTCAGCCATACCAGGAACCAAAATCCAAAATCTGCATGAATTTCCAATGAAAAGGTGGTCTACAACAGAACCTTGAAAACTATGTATGCTTAGAGACCCAGATGGGTCATTCTGTTTTTCCTCATGAGTTCAAACTTATCCTGATCAAGTTTGATTGATATGATAAATGATAATGATAAATGACCCGCACCTGTATAGCGTCTTTTAGAGGCAGAGGACTCCAATACACTTTACACTACAGTGCATCATTCATCCATTCACACACACATTTACATGCTGGTGATGATGAGCTACAGTGTAGCTACAGCTGTCCTGGGGCGCACTGACAGAGGTGATCCACATGAGGGAATGCTCTGAAACTGGAGTTTCACTAGAAAAACAGCAAGTCACTGATAGGATGAATGATGTCTGGAGGAATCAGAAGCAGTTCACATAAAGACAATGAAATAAATTTCCATACCACAGCATTGCAGCTAATCTGCCACTAATTAGAATGATGAAGAAAGAAGAAAGATGTTTCAGTGTATATCTTTTTTTGTTAAAAAATCACAAGGCTCTTCTCAAGCCTAATGAAAATTTTTAAAAAATCATAAAATCAAAATTGACAAAAAATGAAAAATAAAAAATTTTAATAAAAAAGAAACACCAGAATGAAAAGAAGAGAGTTTTTGCACGGTAGTATAGAATAGACTCTATTGATCCCTCAGTGGGGAAATTCACTTGTCACAGCAGCACCATCACTCAAAAGGTAATTAGAAGAAGATAAAAAAAGGTAGTAAAAGGTAGAAAATGAAATGAGCTCAAATTAAGGCCCTTAAAAATAGTAATTACACTGAACAAAAATGCAACACTTTTGTTTTTGCTCCCATTTTTAATGGGCTGAACTCAAACATCTGAAACCTTGTCCACATGCACAAAACACCCATGACTCTCACATATTGTTGTGAAATCTGTCTACATGTATGTTAGTGAGCACTTTTCCTTTACTAAGATAATCCGTCCTACCTCACAGGTGTGGCATATCAAGGGGCTGATTAGACAGCATGAATAATGTACAGGTGTGCCTTAGACTGCAAATTAGACTGCACATTCCTGTTTACATAAACAAAGATGAAACTGAAAAGTAGCAAGAAATGTTTCATATGTCTGATTATATGGTGTAGTCTGGAATGAAAACCAAAAGTGTTGATGTCAGATAAACGTATGCCACCCAGCTTTAACAAAACATTTTCATTTTTTGTCACCTGTTTTGTCCAGGTACTCGCTGTGAAGAATGTTCACCTGGGTATTATGGAAACCCCACTGAGGAAGGTGGGCAGTGTCTTCCATGTCAGTGTAACAACAATATTGACATCGTAGACCCGGGGTCCTGTGACACCCTAAACGGCAAGTGTCTTCGATGCCTGTACCACAGCGAAGGCAACAGCTGCGAGAGATGCAAACTTGGTTACTATGGCAATGCCTTGGTTCAGGACTGTAGGAGTGAGTACACCATTGTTGCTTAGCTATCATGGAAATATTTTTTGTCTCTGAAAACAGGAATTTCTCACTTCACTAATGGGACATCAGCAGGCGCCTTTAGACACCACATAGAGTAAGAGTAAAAAATCAAAGGTCAACTGGACTTCTCGTGTTGTGTTTAACCAATTTTTTCTGATCTGATAGTTCCAGGCTCATACATTTTAAGCACAATACGCAAAAGCTACACAATCGTATGTAACTTCCCTGCCACCTTTGTTCTAGCTCTTATTTCACCTACAGAAACACAAACTTGTTTATCCTATTGGAAGATGACCTCCCTATCACTGGGTTAAAGTCATGTCTCAGTTGTGCCATCTGTTTATGGGCAGAAGTAAATTTGGTGGAAAAGCCTTCATGTAGGATTAAACAGCTACTGGAGATATAAACGGAAAGCCATGTACATCTTTTCTTCAACCAGTTTGACAGAGAGAGCACCTCTGTCTTTGTGGGCTGTCCTAAAATAGGGGAGATGTGTGGTCCATGATGGACAACAGTTTGTTCTGTGGCCTTCTGTTTCTTAATGACTCATAGGTCTCCATGTTCTGCTCAATGATTGTTTTTGCCTTATGAATTTAATAATTAAATTTAATTCAGATTGTTTGTAGCTCCAATTCACAAGGGTTGTCTCAAGGCATGTTACAAAGTAAACATTCCAGTTGAACCTACTTATCAGTGCACTGAGTTAATTTAATTGAAAAATTTCCTACCTAAGGAAACCCAGTAGATTGCATTGAGTTGTGACTTGTGTCAGAGACTTTACAGCAATCCCCCATACTAATCAACCATGTAGCAACAATGGAGATGAAAACTCCCCTTTACCAGAAAGAATCCTCCAACAGAATCTTGCTCATGAGCAGCCATTTGCCATGAACAACTGGTGGTTTGAGAAGACAGAACAGATACACAAAGAATAAACAGATGAACTAGTAGTAGCACGATATATGTTTAAAAGTGTAAAGGAAAAGTGTAACTTCAATCCGAGCAACACTTATGGGTGTGTTTCTATTGAAAGTTTTGGAGTTTGAAAACTGCCTCCCGCTGGGAGGCTTCCAGTCAAGGAGAGGAGGAGACGAAGAGATGAGCGAAGTACACAGAGGGCAAATATTAGAGAGAAAAACTTACAGTGCTGACAGGTTTGTTCATTGTTGACAAAAATCTGTCTGGTAATGGCTGACTCGGAGTCTGAAGAGGAATATTCACTCTCTGATAAAGATATTCACTCATCCAGTGAGAAAGAAAGTGACGCTGCTGCTGTGCACAGCAACAGAGTCTGTGTGCTTCATGAGAGTAAACAAGCTGCACACACTGGGTCTGAAGCTTATTTCACCATGTTTGGGGCATGTTAGATATAGAAAGGATAGTAAAAACACAGATAATGGTGACAGACAGCATTAATGTAACAAAAAAACAAACAAAAGTAGTGGCAAATGCGTTAGATGTGAAACTGGGGGTGGGGGTTTGACGTTTTGTTTTTTTCTGAAATCGACAAGTTCCTTTGTTTTGATGGTGTTCAGCATCAGGTTGTCTAGTAAGCATGAATATGTCAGTCTCTGAATGTTATTTCTGTAGGAGCATGAAGATGTCAGTCTCTGAATGTTATTTGTATAGTAGCTCTCATCATTTCCCACAACTATGGTGTCATCGGAAAATTAAATAAAAATATTGCTCTGGTGGATTGGAGGGCAGTTGTAAGTATATAGGGAAAGAAGTTAAGGGCTCAATACCCAGCCCTGAGGAACACCTGCACTGACCAACATTGGGGGCGAGTAGTAAGGGCTGAGTCTGACACTGTGCAAACGGTTTGTGAGAATGTCCTTAATTCAAACACAGATGGTGAAAGAGAAGCATAGCTAGAACAACTTGAAGACCAATGGTAGCACAGTGTGAAATGCTGAGCTAAAATCAACAAATAACATCCTTGCAACATCCATTGAAATTGGTTCTTACCCAGCTTACTTCTCACCTTGATGACCATGGCCTTCTTGGCCCGGCAAGAAGGCAAATTACGGCACAGAGTCAGCCCACATTCGGGTTCTCAATGATATCCTGATTTTAATAATCTTAGTCGATAAGATTTTAACAGACTACGTCCTGTTACTGTTGCTCAACCTGACTGGCATTTGACACTGTAGACCAGACCATCCTACTTCATAGGCTTGAGTCATGGGTGGGTGTCACTGGTACTGTCCTTTCCTGGTTCAAATCGATCCTCAACGGTCGATGTTTTAGTATCCATATCAAGGATTGCTCCTCTCCCGATGTCCCACTTCCGTGGGGAGTGCCTCAGGGTTGTATCCTGGGTCCTCTCCTTTTTTTAAATATACATGCTCCCTCTCGGAAAGATTTTATCAGATCATGGGGTCAACTACCATTTCTATGCAGATGATTGCCAAATTTAGCCAAGCCAAGCCAACTTTATTTATAAAGCACTTTAAAAACAGACAACACTGACCAAAGTGCTGAACATAAAAGTAATGAACAGAATAAAAGATAAAGATAAAAAGATAAAAATACAAGATAAAAACACATTAAACAAGATAAAGATAAAAAGATAAAAACACATTAACAACTTAAAACAGTATCATGTCAACACTCATACTGGGTCAAAGGCCAAGCTGAAAAGATGGGTCTTTAACAGTGATTTAAACATTTCCAGTGAGGGGGCCTTCCTAATCTGTGTTGGTAACGAGTTCCACATTTTTGGAGCAGCAACAGCGAAAGCCCTGTCCCCTCTGAGCTTACGTTTAGTTCTCGGAACGTCCAGGACCAACTGGTCAAATGACCTGAGTGACCGAGAAGAGGAATGAATGTGTATTAGCTCAGAGAGGTAGGGTGGGGCAAGACCGTTTAAAGACTTAAAAACATATAAAAGAAGCTTAAAATGGACTCTAAAACGGACAGGCAGCCAGTGTAGTGAGGATAGAACAGGAGTAATGTGTTCTCTCCTACGTGTGCCAGTTAAGAGCCGAGCAGCTGCGTTTTGCACTAGCTGAAGTCTAGACAGTAAGGACTGGCTAATGCCAACATACAAAGAATTACAGTAGTCCAGTCTAGTTGTAATGAAGGCATGGATTACTGTTTCAAAATCCTCTGTAGATAAGATGTTTTTTACCTTTGCTAACTGCCTCAGATGAAAGAAGCTAGATTTAACCACAGCACTGATCTGCCTGTCTAACTTAAAATCGCTGTCCATTTTAAAACCCAAATTAGTCACAGTTGGCTTTCTGTGCAGTGCCAGAGGGCCCAAGTCCACAAGAGAGGGCTCGCTGGAGGTACCAGTACCAAAAATAATCATCTCTGTCTTGTTTTCATTCAAATTTAGAAAGTTCAAAGCCATCCAAGATTTGATTTCGTTCATACAAACTGCTAGAGATTTGACACTGTAGCCATCCTTCTGTTTAAGGGGCAAATACAGCTGCGTGTCATCCGCGTAACAGTGGAAGGCAATTTTATGCTTCCTGAAGATGGACCCCAGAGGCAGGAGATACAGACTAAAAAGCAGAGGTCCAAGTATTGAGCCCTGAGGAACCCCGCATGACAACGGAGCAGAGGAAGAGTGGAAACTGTTTAATTTTTACATGAAACTCAGTCAACAGCACTCATCTACTGTTTTGGCAGTAAACCGTATTGGAATGTTGACTTTGTTACGTACCTTTAGATGACTCTTGCCGTGATTTGGCGCTATAGAAATAAACGGAAATGAATTGAATTGCTCATCAACCCTTCTGACCAGTAAGTCAGTTATTTACTCTTTTTGTAATGCCTGTTTGTTCTTGTTTACCTTTGAGAAACAAATCAGCGTTCCTAGATTAACTGTGTGTCAGCAGCGCCCAGCACTCGTACTTCCATGTTTGGGTCTCACCAACACACTACATGCAAACTCCCTGATATATCTCAGATCATTCCGAGATCAAACCTGAAAGTAGAAGAGTGTGGAAAGTGGTCATTATGCCCTCCAGCAGTCTAAGCCTATAGCAGTATAACTCAGGATAACCTATCCTAGAAGGCGGCATGTGGGAGGCAAGGCCAGGGAGAACCGTCTTTACTGACTGTATTCCTCATTGTACACTCCACCTCCCTCTACTCCCCCACTCGTCCCCACTTGGGCTAACATTCATAATTTAACCATAAGCCCTGTTAGGAACATATGGGACAATCAGATAACTGACTTATGATGAAGCTTGATTATTAAGAGCTTTATATGTGAGAAGGAGGATCTTAAAATTTTGAATTTAACAGGCAGCCAGTGTAAGGAAACAGAAGCACTTTTCAATAGAATGAGTTCTACAACCTGATTATAAAATATCCTAAATTCGGTTTTGACCAGCTTTAGGCTTCTTACCAACATCATTTTCCTGAATCTTGGCAATAAGCAGCGATGTTGAGATTGGTTTGTAACTCCTAAAATAGAGGAGGGTTGATCTTCTATTTGTTAAGAACGTGTGGATGACAGAATTCTGAATATGAATACAGACTCAACCAGAGACAAATGAGCCATAAAATATTGTAAGGACACAGGGATAAGTAGACTGAAATATATTTTGAACAAATTATTTTTTGGTCTTATTCAAACAGTTCAGTGTACCTGTCGTCATGAAACCTGAAAACAGACTTTTTTCCTCAGAATGTGTGTGTAATCAGCTGGGGAGTGATCCTTCCAGCTGTCAGTCATCCAGCAGTTGTCACTGTGACCAAAGCAATGGTCAGTGTTACTGCTGGCCCAATGTGATTGGTCAACACTGTGATCACTGTGCTCCTGACACCTGGAATCTGGCCAGTGGACTCGGCTGCCAGAGTTGCAACTGTGACACTAAACACTCATATGGGACATCTTGTAATGAGGTGAGAAGCTTTGCTGAATGCAACAACTCTATGAGCACTGCAGACAAAAATTCTGGAGAATGACTTGGTCCCATTACAGCAATTTTCATATTATGCACAGATCCCTGTTCAATAAAATAATAAACAAATAATCCATGTCATTTTGGTCCACAGATTAGTGGTCAGTGTTCCTGTCACCCTGGCTTTGGAGGAAAAATGTGCAGCGAATGTAGAGAGCTGTTCTGGGGAGACCCTGAAGTCAAATGTCATGGTAAATCAGAAATTGGTTTAAAAAGTCAATTTGCACTGGAGCAGTAGTGGCTTTTGTTTAGTCTTGAAAAGGCTTGCTTCTAGTCCAGAATGTGGATGCATATCAAATAATATGAAAATGTTTAAGCCTAAACTATTGATACATTTTAAGTAGCCTAGCTCTTCTGGTGCCATCTGATTCAATTCATGTTAATCTGTCTTTATGGAAATGAGACCAGAGTTGATCTGAACCACCACATTTATGCATAAAAAGGAGCTCTATTGGTGGGAAACCAGTTTTGGTGGTGGCTCTGATTGGGCCTTCTAAGAGGTAGAGAGAAAAGACTAAAAAGTAGTCAGAAGGAAATCTGAAGTATAAAGTATTAATTAGGAAAAGGAATTTTGTAAAAGGTGACTCATAAAATTGTAAAAGATTACAAATTGTAGGGCTGTTGAGAATTTTAAATTACAATTAATTACAAGTTTCATAGTGAACTTGCAATTAATTATTAATCTATTACAGATTGTAAATGTACTGCAACACGACATTTTTCATGTTTCTAAAGCTTTTAGCCACAATGGCAAATCTACAAAACAAGCTAGATTTATAAACTCACAGTCACAGAGGAATGAAAATGAAAAGAGGCAAGTAAGTAAAACAAATAATAAATTTGAAAAAACCCTTATGAATTTTTTTCATGACCTCTTGGCACATTAATTATGTAATTCTTCTGTGACTTTACTAGATTACTGTATCAAGCCATCTGTGTTTATTTCTAATGGTGACAGGTTTGGTTCTCTATGATTTCTCTGACATCTTTGCTGCTGTGCCCATGACTGTGTGCATGGTTTGGTTTACAGTCACTCATGGAGATGCTTCTGTACATGCAAATATTATTTTGCTCACTCAGTGCACAAATGCCTTCTTACGAGGTTTTCAATCAAGTTTATAACTTCCTCTCTTGTATCATATTGATGTGCTTAGTTTAGTGTGTGCATGTAAAATGTCTATTTGCAAGTTCTGAAACATTTCAGGAGGAACGGACTTTCAAAAAAAAGAAATTAACAGGTAGTAAAGTTTTTGCTGGGGTTAATTTACTGGGTTCTGATGGTTATAGGAGGCTACATATGATGATCAAAAGGTCATTTATTGCTTACAAAAGGAGTCCAAAGGGGGTTTGAATGAATGCAACTGGACTCCTTTGGTTTCTTGAAGACGTTTCGGTTCTCATCGCGGAGCTTTGTCAATTCTGACTGGAATTTGGGTGGGTCAAGCTTATAAACTGTATCTGTTGTTGCTTAACAAGCAGAAATTGCCTATGAATACCACTTGTCCCTACCCCTTGAGGAGTCATTGAAGTTGTTAGCCTCTTTTGTGTGGGAATTGTTATATTGATTAGATATAGGAGGGTGTGACCTAGAGTGAAACTGTTTGGAAATTAGGTTCAGAGCTGCATTATAGGTGCTGGAAAGGTGAAAACTGAGACCTCCTCTATTTAATGTAGGTCTTTTCGGTTTGACATAGATGGCTTCCTTTACTCCTCTCTCAAACCATCTATTTTCTCTGTCCAGAATGTGGACTTTGCCATCTTCAAAAGTGTGTCCCTTGTCCTTCAGGTGTAGGTGGACTACAGAGTCTTGACCTGAAGAGGTGGCTCTCCTGTGTTGTGTCATGCACTTGTGTAGTTGTTGTTTAACCCCAAACCCTAATCCTAAACAACTACACAAGCACATGGCACAACGCAGGAAAGCCACCTCTTCAGGTCAAAACTGTGCAATCCACTTACACCTGAAGGACAACTGTCACACCTTTCCACTGCTCACAAAAATTAAAGGAACACTTTTTTTATTGGGCCTGGCATGAAATCAATTAAACCTGTCTAATAATTTTCTGGTTGGTTAAGCAGCTGAGGGCATTGTTAATCACTTTCAGCTGTATTGGTGTTCATGGACTTAACGACAGGTGCACTAAAGTGGCAACAATTACAAAACCCTCAAAACAGGACTGGTTTAACATGTGGAGGTCATTTCAAGTTTCTCCCTCTTGATCTTTTTTGGCTGGTTCTCCACTCGTGCTAGTTTTGGCTTGAGTAATTATCTCTACTGGCAGCATGAGGCGATTCCTTAACCCTACAGACGTTGCACAGGTTGTCCAACTTCTCCAGGATGGCACATCCACACGCGCTGCAGCAAGAAGGTTTAATGTGTCTCCCAGCACAATCTCCAGAACATGGAGGAGATTTCAGGAGACTGGCGGTTATTCTCGGAGAGCTGGACAGGGCCGTAGAAGGTCCACAACCCGTCAGCAGGACCGATACCTGCTCCTTTGTGCAAGGCGGAACAGGCTGAGCACTGCTCGTGCCCTACAGAATGACCTCCAGAGGGCCACTGGTAGGGATGGTTACCGGAACCGGTACTTTTTAAGGCACCAACCGAATTCCGTCGAACTGACCGAGTACCGGTTCACGTGACAAGAAATGGTGCCTTGTTTCGGTACCTGGCCTAACGAGAACTTGCGAGACAGCAATTTGCCAAAATAGACAGCAGTGCCGGTGTTATGTTGATATGTGTTTCCCCCCTCGAGAAGTGTTTCACCGGAGCGGAAAGTCGCTAGTCGCTGCAGGCAAGCTGTAGACAGAGCAAGCAGCATGGCACAGAGGAAGAGCTCTAAAATTTGGGTCCACTTTACTAAATGGGATGGCTATCTGGGTGATGAAGAAACCAGCAACAATGATATAAGTGAGGCATCATTGTCTTAATCTGCTCCAGCAGGTAAATAAACTGTTTGACATAACGTTATCTTGATATTTTAGCTCCTGTTCCGCTAATGGTGCGTTCGTGTTCTCCTCGGAACTTGGAAATTTCGACTAAGAGAAAGCGAACGCGCTATAAAGTTCGGCTTCACTTCACTAAATGCAGTGGGTAAATGGGTGATGATGAAACCAGCGACAACGATCTAAGTGAGGCATCGTCATCTTAATCAGCTGCAGCAGCAAAATAAACGTTTATGTTTAAGATAGTGTTAGCTTGATATTTTAGCTAGCATTAACATTGCTATCAGCTAATGGTGCGTTCACTTCCTCCTCGGAAATTCCAACTTCCGAGTAGGAAAAATCAACTGTTTGAAAAAGAACGGCAAAATGAATGAAGATACACAGTAAATTTAGTTCACAGCAGTTTCTAATACTACAAGGACGCACCATCACACAATTTGTCCAGAGGGGAAAGGAGAGGAATAGGAGCACATGGAGCTGGGTTTTAGTTTCTGCATCATTTAGAAACAGTTGTGGTTAAAGGTTTTCATATTGAAGAATTTTGTACAACACGACGATGACAAAATACAAACAGTTGTATGTTATTTATTGTTATGTTTATCAAATATGGTTATATATTGAGAAAAAATAAATTTTTAATTAAAAATGAGATTTAAATAATTATTAAACACTCAAAAGTATCGAAAATAGGTACCGTGAAGTACCGGTATCGATTCATAGGTACCGGGAATTGGTACCGTATCGATTCAAATGTCAAAGGTACCCATCCCTAGCCACTGGTGTGAATGTCTCTACCCAAACAATCAGGAACAGACTTCATGAAGATGGCCTGAGGGCCCGACGTCCTGTAGTGGGCCCTGTGCTCACTGNGCACTAAAGTGGCAACAATTACAAAACCCTCAAAACAGGACTGGTTTAACATGTGGAGGTCATTTCAAGTTTCTCCCTCTTGATCTTTTTTGGCTGGTTTTCCACTCGTGCTAGTTTTGGCTTGAGTAATTATCTCTACTGGCAGCATGAGGCGATTCCTTAACCCTACAGAAGTTGCACAGGTTGTCCAACTTCTCCAGGATGGCACATCCACACGTGCTGCAGCAAGAAGGTTTAATGTGTCTCCCAGCACAATCTCCAGAACATGGAGGAGATTTCAGGAGACTGGCGGTTATTCTCGGAGAGCTGGACAGGGCCGTAGAAGGTCCACAACCCATCAGCAGGACCGATACCTGCTCCTTTGTGCAAGGCGGAACAGGCTGAGCACTGCTCGTGCCCTACAGAATGACCTCCAGAGGGCCACTGGTGTGAATGTCTCTACCCAAACAATCAGGAACAGACTTCATGAAGATGGCCTGAGGGCCCGACGTCCTGTAGTGGGCCCTGTGCTCACTGCCCAGCACCGTAGAGCTCCACTGGCATTTGCTCAAGAACACCAGAATTGGCAAGTCCGCCACTGGCGCCCTGTACTTTTTACAGACGAGAGCAGGTTCACCCTGAGCACCTGTGATAGACGTGAAAGAGTCTGGAGAAGACAAGGAGAACGTTATGCTGCCTGCAACGTCGTTCAACATGACAGGTTTGGTGGTGGGTCAGTGATGGTCTGGGGAGGCATATCCATGGAGGGACGCACAGACCTCTACTGCCTAGGAAATGGTGCTCTGACTGCCATAAGGTATCCAGATGAAATCCTTGAACCCTTTGTCAGACCCTACGCTGATGCAGTAGGTCCTGGTTTTCTCCTAATGCACGACAATGCCCGGCCTCATGTGGCAAGAGTATGCAGGCAGTACCTGGAGGATGAAGGAATTGAAACAATTGAATGGCCTTCACGATCCCCTGACTTAAACCCAATAGAACATCTGTGGGACATTATGTTTGGGTCCATTAGGCGGCGCCAGGTTGCTCCTCAGACTGTACAAGAGCTCAGGGATGCCCTCACACAGATCTGGGAGGAAATGCCACAAGACACCATCCGTTGTCTCATTAGGAGCATGCCCCGACGTTGTCAAGCATGCACACAAGCTCGTGGGGGCCACACAAGATACTGAAAAGCATTTTGAGTTGCAGAAATGAAGTTTTTGAAATAATGGACTAGCCTGCCACATCTTCATTTCACTCTGATTTTAGGGTGTCTACACAATTGAGCCCTCTGTAGGCTGAAAACTTTTAGTTCCATTAAAAGACTTGGCATCCTTTTGTTCCTAAGACATTGCCCTGTCGTTATTTGTATAGATATCCAACTTCATATTGAGATCTGATGTATCTAATGTGTTTCTTTAAAGTGTTCCTTTATTTTTTGTGAGCAGTGTATATATCAGCTCCGGTGGCCTAGTGGTATGAGTGTCCGCCCCGGGACTGGGAGATCGGGGTTCGAATCCCGGTCGGGTCATACCAAAGACTTTGAAAAAATGGGACCCAATGCCTCCTCGCTTGACACTCAGCATTAAGGAGTTGGATTGGGGGGTTAAACCACCAAATAGTTCCCGAGCGCGGCCACAGCTGCAGCTCACCCCTCCCCACCATGGGGATGGGTCAAATGCGGAGATGTAATTTCACCATTGTGTGATGATGACTTGGGACTTTAACTTTAATGCAGCTGTGAACCTAATTCCCAATCAGTTTCACTTGAGGTCACACCCTCAGATCAGGGAACAAAGCCATGAAAAGTTATTGCTCCAACAGTGTTTTAACAACAACTTCCAGAGACGCCAAACTTATTTAATACTTGAATCTACCGTTTAGGTCGACATTAAGCTATATTTTTGTACCATTTTTTAACAAAGAGCACAAGAAAAAATAAAGCACCCTCCTACATCTAATCAATACAACAATTCCCACACAATAGAGGCTAATAACTCCAATGATTCCTCAGGAGGTAGGGAGGAGGGGTATTTAGTGGCAGTTTCTGCTTGTTAAGAAACAATAGACAGCTACAGTTTATAAGCTTGACCCTCCCATATTCCAGTCAGAATTGACAATGCTCTTTGAATGACAAGCAAAACGTCTTCAAGAAACCAAAGAAGTCCAGTTGCCTTTATTCGAACCCCCTTTGTATTACCATGTCCTGGATGACTGAGAACCTTCACCAGCTTACAAAAGGTGCAACACACGGAAACCGAGACTTTAAGTTGGCTGGTTAATAGTTTATTCAATGTTTAAGAATGAGAAACAGAATAAATTGAACTCTGATGTGTCCTCAGCATGTGACTGCGACCCTCGTGGGATCTCTGAGCAACAGTGCAACAAAACCAATGGTCACTGTGTCTGCGTGGAGGGTGTGTCAGGACCTCGGTGTGACAGTTGTGCTCGTGGGTTCTTTGGAATATTTCCAGACTGTTACCACTGCCACCAGTGTTTTGCAGAATGGGATGGCATCATTGGTCAGTTGACCAATCAGACACATCGATTAGTCAATAAGATAGGTGCCATTAAATCCAGTGGAATTAATGGACCATACAGGAAAAGTATTGAGAGTATGGAGAAGAGGGCTGCAGACATCCAGGTTATTCTTGACCAAAGTCCAGCTTCACATCCTCGAACTGAGATCCAGCATCTATTGCAACAAGCCAGGTGAGATTAAAAACTGGTGAGAGAATGGCCCTGGTAAATTTGCACTTTAACCTTTGACCACTGTTTTTGTAGTGACTTGACAGCATCTCTGAATCAGACTTTGGACAACACTGAGGAGACCCTGGTTCTGGTGGACAAACAAGATTCCGATGTGAAAAACAAATTGGAATCAGTGACATCTGATGCTCACAAACTAGAGCAAACAGTACAGGAGCTTCTGGATCAAGTAGAGTTTATCAAAAACGCTAATATCAGAGGTAAAAAGTTCAAATCTTGCTGGCAATTGGCAGTTGATCATTTTTAAAAAAACAAAAAATATTAAATGCGAAAAATCAATAGGGATCAGCTATTAACCCTGATCCCATTCAGGATGTCTTGTTTAGAATTATGCTAATCTCTAATTGTTAACCCCAGAGGGTTAGGTTAAAGCCTGGGACACACAGGAGACAGACGTGCCGCGTCACGCCCACGCCGTCATTTTAAAAAGAAGCCATTAGAAGCCATGAGAGTGGCTACACGGGGAGCGCAGCGTCGCGTCCCAGAAGCGCCGGTCCGCGCAGAGGCGCTGAAGATAGGCGCCAGTCCTATTTCAAGCGCCGCGCCGCGCCGTGGAGCGGCTGTTCCTGTTCTCAAGATGTTGTGACTATCACATCACTTTCCAAGAAGCGTTCAGTGCTATACAGTCTGGTTCAGCGGCGCGGCGCTTCCTGTGTGACCATTTAACTGTGGCGCTCCCGTGGCGCAGCGCGTCTGTCTCCTGTGTGTCCCAGGCTTTACAGTGTCCTGTCCTAAATCCAGGATAGCATGTGTTCCTCATCCTAACCATTTCATAATGTCAAACTCAAGTTTTGTCAATTACATTTTATTAGATTGAAGTTAAAGAACTTTGACAGTGCTGATTATTTTCAACACTAATTAAAATTTTAATTTTTTATGAACATTTCATTAAACGATTATATTTATTGTTGACTATTCTGATCTGAACATTCAGTCAGCTGGATTCTCAGGAGCATTTCACCATGTTTTTAAAAACAAAGGTTTTAGCCCCTAACCTGTTTGAGAAGTTTCATATTGAAACCTGATCAAGCTCCGTTGTGCCAGAAGGCCCCTGGCAGGTCAATCTCAGAATTATTCATTTATTATTATTATTACTTTTTACTGTCAATTGGAAAATTGTTTATATAGCACATTTAACTCATTCACTGCCAGCCGTTTTCTGATCAGAAAGCCCCTGACTGCCAGCGTTTTTAAGCGTTTTTACTGTTTTTTGAAGAGTCACAGAACATTGTGCTCTATGATCATGTAAACGCCAAAACTACTCACTTCTTACATCAGGAAGAATCGCCGTATTTCTCGTTATCCGTTCATTCACAATCTGGTGCCCAAGCCCCGCTGCAGAAGCATTTCTGGTTGGGCATGTCGTTTTTTTCACAGCAGCCTCCCAAAACAAACTCATAATCCATTGATTTTCCACTTTCTGATCATGTGATGTGTGACATACATGGACGAAGATCCACTTTAGACACATGATGTTTGTTCTCACTGGGCGGGGGCTCGCTCCGACGCCCGCCCCGTAAAAAAAGGGAAATGACGACTAAAGTCGTCATTGGCAGCGAGCGGTTGGATGTGAAAAGACGACTTTAGTTGTCAAAATCAGGGCTAAGTAAAATACTTCATGTTTATCTATTCAGCTGTACAGTACATCTCCTTTAGGCCCCATGAGATGTCTAAGCTGTTGCACACCTGCTTAGACTCTATTAAAACCTGGATAGCTGGGTACTTTCTACAGTTGAATGAAGACCAGACTGAGATCCTCATCTGTGCCCCAGACAAGCTGGTTCCCAAAGTCAGAGACTCTCTTGGTCAGCTTGCTTCTCACACCAAACCCTCTGTCAGGAATCTTGGTGTGACCTTTGACCCAGCTCTCATCCTGGATTCTCATGTCAGTTCTCTTGTTCACGCTTCCCTAACCCTAACCCAGGTCCCTGAGGTACAGTGATCAAAGCCTACTGGTTGTGCAGCACACCAGGCTAAAGACCAAAGGTGACAGATCATTTGCTGCTGTGGCCCCCAGACTCTGGAACTCTCCCCGAGCCTGATATCAGTGGACTCAGGGGTCTCCTTTAAAAAGCAGCTGAAAACTCACCTGTTCAGGCTGGTGTTGGTGTGACCTCCTGCTGATTCTTCATCACTACCTACGGCAGTTAGGGATGCTGTCAAGCTGAAGAAAGAGTCCTATTGGGTCTTTTTGGCCTGTGGGACTCTGGATGCAGCTGATAGGTAGCGGCAGTCCAAGTGGAATGCGGCTCGGGTGGTCGCGGAGGCAAAAACCCAGGCATGGGAGGAGTTTGGTGAGACCATGGAAGAAGACTTCCGTATGGCTTCGAGGAATACTTCAAAGACCTCCTCAATCCCACCGGTATGTCTTCCAGGGTGGAAGCAGAGTCTGGGGACTTTGGGTTGGGCTCTCCAATCTCTGGAGCCAAGGACACTGAGGTGGTCAAAAAACTCCTCAGTGGAAAGGCTCCGGGGGTGGATGAGATCCGCCCGGATTTCTTTAAGGCTCTGGATGTTGTGGGACTGTGTCGGTTGACGTGGCTCTGCAATATCGCGTAGACATCAGGGGCAGTTCCACTGGATTGGCAGACCGGAGTGGTTGTCCCCCTATTTAAAAAGGGGGACTGCAGGGTGTGTTCCAACTACAGGGGGATCACACTCCTGAGCCTCCCTGGTAAGGTCTATTCAGGGGTTCTGGAGGGGAGGGTCCGTCAGATAGTCGAACCTCAGATTCAGGAGGAACAATGTGGTTTTCCTCCTTTCCGTGGAACACTGGACCAGCTCTATATCCTTGGAACTCCCACGCAGCTCCAGGACCCTCCTGGAGGCTGCGTGGGAGTTCGCCCAACCAGTCTACATGTGTTTTGTGGATTTGGAGAAGGCGTTCGACCGCGTCCCTCGGGAGGCCCTGTGTGGGGTACTCTGGGAGTATGAGGTACCAGGCCCCTTGATACAGGCTGTTAGGTCCCTGTACGATCAGTGTCAGAACTTGGTCCGCATTGCCAGCAGTTAGTCTGGCTCATTTCCGGTGAGAATTGGACCCTGCCAAGACTGCCCTTTGTTTTGGTGGCCTAATGATCAGGTCTCTGCTTTTTGCAGATTATGTGATCCTGTTGGCTTCTTCAGCTTTCGCTGGAGCAGTTTGTAGCCGGGTGTGATGCAGCTGGGATGAGAATCAGCTCCTCTAAATTCGAGACCATGGTCTTGAGTCAGAAAAGGGTAGAACGCCTTCTCCAGGTCAGGGACGGGGTCCTGCCCCAAGTGGAGGAGTTTAAGTATCTCGGGGTCTTGTTCACAAGTTAGGGAAGGGTGGAGCGTGAGATCGATAGGTGGATTGGTGCTGCATCTGCAGTGATGCGGGCATTGTACCGGTCTGTCGTGGTGAAGAGAGAGCTGAGCTGAAAAGCGAAGCTCTCGATTTACCGGTCAATCTACGTTCCTACCCTCACCTATGGCCACGAGCTTTGGGCAGTGACCGAAAGAACGAGAACACGGATATAAGTGGCTGAAATGAGTTTTCTTTGAAGAGTGGCTGGGCTCTCCCTTAGAGATAGGGTGAGAAGCTCGGTCATCTGGGAGGGGCTCAGAGTAGACCCGCTGCTCCTCCACATCAAGAGGAGCCAGTTGAGGTGGCTCGAGCATCTGATTAGGATGCCTCCTGGATGCCTCCCTGGTAAGGTTTCCCGGGC
The DNA here is from genome assembly GCA_006937985.1 of Aphyosemion australe. NCBI lineage: Eukaryota > Metazoa > Chordata > Actinopteri > Cyprinodontiformes > Nothobranchiidae > Aphyosemion > Aphyosemion australe. The sequence continues at coordinate 25,791 of SSNS01000753.1, read as the reverse complement.
ACTTCCAACTGGGAGAAGACCCAAAGGAAGACCTAGGACACTCTGGAGGGACTATGTCTCTCGACTGGCCAGGGAACACCTTGGGATTCCCCCGGAGTGACTGGCCCAAGTGGCTGGGGAGAGGGAGGTCTGGGCCTCCCTCCTTAAGCTGCTGCCCCCCGAGACCCAACTCCAGATAAGCAGAAGAAATTTGATGGATGGATGGATATTCTGTCCGATTACTTTTGGTCCCTTAACAAGTGGGAGGCACATATGCAAACTGTTGTAATTCCTACACTGTTCACCTGCTTTGGATGTAAATATCCTCTGATTAAAGCTTGACAGTCTGCAGTTAATGCACATCATGTTTGTTTCATTTCAAATCCATTGTGGTGGTGTATTGAGCCAAAAATGTTAGAATTGTGTTGATGTTACAATATTTGTGGACCTGAATGTATGTTCTGTTTGTCAACAGGAGCAACAAACAGTGTCATTAAATACTTCCTGCAGTCCCAGACAGCTGAATTTCGAGCCAATACCTCAACCATCAGTGCGGGCAGCCCAGTGGAAACCTCCGCTACTCTAAGACAACACACAGAGGACAAGCTGAACCAGACTAGAAAGGAGTTTTTGAAGAACCACACTGAGCATTCTCAAAGACTGGACACCCTAGCAGGAGAACTGCAGACTCTGGATCTCACAGTAATCAGTCAAAAGGTGCTTTTTAAAACTTGTTTTCAAAAGATTATTTCTCAGTCAAGTGTTGCACTTCCACTGGGACTGTATAGTCTACAACAACCTCTCTACCTTTAAGCATTGTTAATCTAAACTTCTGCAATGGTTCACGCAGCTTTGTGGTAATTCACCAAGTCATGATACCTGCTGGTCTTCATCCTGTGGAGGTCTGGCCTGTCCAAATGTGGAAGGTCAGACTAGGTGTAGTGGAGATGGATGTGATGGAGCAGAAGCTACAGCCAACATTGTCTTGATAAAGACTCGAGAGTCTGAACAGAAAATCATCAGTTCCATGGCAGAAGTAGAGAAACTCTCAAAGATGGTGAGCCTGCTGAGTCCTGCTCTGAAACTATTTTGTAGTAGAACTGTAAAAATATTCTCAGCTATAATTTGTTTTCAGGTGGCAGAGGTGAAGTTGAAGGCTGATGAAGTGAAATTTAGTGCTCAGAATATCCTGCTGAAGACCAACAAAACCAAACAGAAAGTTGATCAGCGTAACGAGGAGCTGAGAAGCCTCATAAAACTGATCAAAGATTTTCTCACACGTATGTCTCTGCTTATTTTCTCTCTTTTTGATATTAGAACATTAGGTTTTTAGATTTGTCCCATATCCCATAACCCATATCAGAGACAACAATGAACAACAAAAGGGAAGAGATTAAACTTTAGATAATTTACTTTGTATTTGTGGGATCAATTTGTTCTGACTTTATTTGTGATGCTTCAGAGGATGCTGCAGACCTGGAAAGCATTGAACTTGTGGCAAATGAGGTTATGGCCATGGAGCTGCCAACCACTCCAGCTCAGTTGCAGAACCTTACTGATGAGATTCAGCACAAGGTTGGAGAATTGGGACATGTGGATACTATTCTTCAGCAAAGTTCTAATGACATCCAGAAAGCAGAGGTTCTGCTGTTTCATGCTCGCCAAGCAAGGTCCATTTTGTCTCCACCTATCTCTATTTTACTTTTCCTATCAGCATTGTTTTTGTTTCTGCTTTTCTATGTACAGATTGAAAAACTTTATAAAGTTTAGTAGAACCCTAAAAGGTCCCATTGTTTAGAGACTGCTGACAAGAAAAAAATAATTTCATAGCATATGCTCAATAAAATTTTGATGTCTATGTTATGAGTGTCATATCTTACCATGCATTTTAAGGTTACAAAATTTCTTTTATTTTATTCATCAGTGAGGAGGCCAGTGATGTGAAGGAGTCTGTAAAGAAAGTAAAGCAAGCTCTGGAAGAAGCCCAGAGAGCTCAGACTGCTGTTAGCAATGCACTCCAGCAGGCCACCAATGACATACAGACTACAAACAACCTTGTTTCCTCTGTCAGTACTATCCGTCTCCAATGAGATCAGCAGTTTACTTACTGAACATTTATTATCCTAAAGCAATCATAAAGGTAACATGTCCATGTTGTGTTCAGGTGGAGTTGAAAACTGCAGATACAGAACTGAAGCTGCAATATGCTACACAGAGAATGCAAAGGCTTGAGCAAGATCTGGTACAGCTGAAAGAAAAGTCTATGAATGTTACTCTGAGTAGTGATTTAACCAATCAGAATGCTGCAAGCATAGGGAAGATTGCGGAGGAAGTCAGAAAGGTAAGCTTTGCTTTATGATAATACTTTTTTGCATTCTTGTGTTGTCACTGAGTTCCTGTGTGTTTAGGACTTGGAGTATGAGGTAAAACACCAGTACAGCACAGTGGAACAGCTAATAAATAAAAAAGCTGGGGGCATTGGTGACGCTAAGAAAAGGACGGAAACACTGCAGAAGCAAGCCAAAGAACTGCTGCTGCAGGCCAGTGAAAAACTGCAGCTGCTTAAAGGTGACGTCACACCACTGAATAAAGTTGAATAATTTTGGTAGCTGACAGCTGTATCTGAATTCAGCAGTTAGGCTTCTAACTACAGTTTTTATAGCTTTACTTTTAGGATAATTCATTTTGGAATAAAATGGTTTAAACACTTAACATCTGAGCAGAAGCAAATAAGAAATGTGTTACAGTAAAGTTAACACATGCTAATAAGAATAGCAAGTAACCATAAGATAACCTCTTCTGTTCCAGATCTGGAGAAGTTATATGAGGACAATCAGCAAATTCTGGATGTGAAAGCAGAGCAGCTAGTTGAACTAGAAAAAGCTGTGAAGAAACTGTTGCAGGAAATCAGCCACAAGGTCACGGTTTACAGCACCTGCTTATTTTAGGATGTCTCATGGCCTCACATGAAACTACGTGTAAAATTTTGTTCTGATTCTGAGCTTTCGTCTGGGACTCTGATCATTTACAGATAGCGCATTTACACTATAGTGAAACATTGAGCTACAGTATCAATTCAGCTTCACATTAGACAATAAAACAATAAAAAAACAAAGATTTAGCATTCAGGGTTGAAGAAAACCATTATGCCTTGATCAGACTAAAAATGTTAGTTGCAATGTTTTAACGTCACAAAATTCTTGCAAAATACCCAATCTAGATAATTAACTGATTTGATTAATAAACACTTTGTTTGCCTTAGCCTTTGAAAGTTAAGATAAACAGAATTTGAGATAACATTTTAATTTCATAAAATTTGATGTATTCAAATAGATTTGTTTCTTTAAACCCCATGTAAGACTGTGTACATTTTGTTCAGTCTGGGTACAATTTAGCAGGAACTTGCAATTTTTCAAAAATTAAATGTGTAAACCAACTGACTGCAAATTAATCTTTTGTTTGGGGTGTTTGTGATATATCCTAATTAGTGTTGTTGTTGTATGGATTTTTTGTTATTTTTCATTAGTCTCCCCCCCTAAATGGACATGGGTGCAAGAGTCAGAAAAGGCCAGGAAAAATCTAACATGGAAGTCTGATAGAAAATCCCAACCGCTACTCAAATAAAAAAAAATCATACCCAGAAACACCTAAGTGGCTGTTACAGACCCAGCACAAGGCTCACTAGGAGACGAGGGTCTGCAACATAAACAAGACGAGACAGAAGTTATAACAAACAATAATCTTTTATTGTGAGAGGTTCCGCCGTTAAACCCACTTTGGAAGACCCACTGGTCCTGTAGAAAAACAAACAAAAGACAATGAGTGGAGGACATCCACTAACACGACTCTAAGGCGGCCCAGGTAGGGAGATAACTTAGAGAGGTTTGGATAACTACAACATAAATTTATCCCACTGGGAGAGGAACAAACAAAAGGAACTAAAATCACAGCTAGAGTCTCCCGTAGCTAGAGGGAGGAGAGCCTCCCCTGGGAGACAGGCTAAAATAAAAAGGGAGGCAAAAAAAAAACCCCTAAATAGCTGGCTGGTCCACCACACAGCCCAGTCTTAAGGTGCTGTAGGTGGCAAATGTTCAGTCCCCTTCACACTAGAGGAACAAACAAAGGACAACAAACAGGAGGCACAGAAAAACCTCCAAGTCCTATAAAATACAAGAGAGCTTACTTTGGTTTTTAGCTGAGCACGAGCAGAGGACATTATACAGAGAGCTTTAACTCAGCTTCCATTAAAACAGGAAGCAACAACCAAGAACCTCGAAGGTTCACTCAAAATGACCAGAGCTCTGTTTGACTCAGTCACACTTAATATAGGAGAGCAGACTCAAAGCCACAACTAACAAGTGAGTCTCAACCAAGTGGCAGTGTAATTAAAAACCATACTCATCCCTCTGGGATCTCGAAAGGTTTAGGGATCCACACACACGCTGAGGGAATCCAGCACAGGGATCCGTCAGTCTCTCCCCACGGGTCTCTGCCCTTTTCGTCTCAGCTCAACAGGCTTCTCTCGGTTCGCCTGCTCGCCTCTGCATCTCGTCTCTCGGATCAACTGCTCGCCGTTCCGTCTCAGAACTCGTCTCAACTGCTCGCCTCAGTTCAGCTCTCGTGATCAGCAGCTCACTTCCGCGTTTCAAGTCTTCTCTTCTCTCGACTCCTCTCCTGTCTTTATTTCGGCGTCCTTAATTAGCTGACGCGCCGCAGCTGTGAGCGCCGGCAGCGGGAGGAGAAGTGTTTCTCAGCGGCACCGCGAAACAGGGCCGGACCTCAGAGGGGGCCCAGCAGGGGGGGCCGTAACAGTGGCGCTATTGAGAAGGTCAACACGTTTTGGCTTCTAACTCCCAAATCGTAAGTCGCACACTCAAAAACATTATATGTGCTTGATCCTTGGATAATTTTGCATCTTTTTTGTATTGGCCACGCCCATTTCCGCCTAATTAGATTCTTTGCTAAATTGCAACACCTAGTTTTAATCAGAAATACGTCATTTTTCATTGAATCAACTTGAAACTTGGGACATATGTAAGGGGGTTATGACCATGATCATCAAAATTGATCATTCCCTGTTTGGTCAAAACGTTTGAGAGGAAGATTATAGAGTCATGGGACCAAGCTCTACCCCACAAATTCTGGGTCTAGCTTTCGATTGGTGGCACACGTGTGGAGGTGGGACCTTCTTTTCCTGAGTTATGGCCCAGCCAACATCCCCCATGTAAACCAATACGAGTGAGCAAAAATTTTCCTGTTAGAGCACAAAAACTGCCCACAGAAACCATTTAGGAGCACGCTTTGTGCCATTTGGAGTCGATTGGTGCCTCTTTGTATTGAAGTTTGTTTTTTCATACCTGTCCAACCACCAGGTGGCGCTATGGTCACCAAAGTCATACAGACATGTTCTGTGTGTGTGTCCCTTTCAGTGAATGTGTCAATATCTCGATGTCCAAGCCAGTCTTTGAGTTATTAGATCAGGAAATGCCTGTGTGCTGACTTGATTTTTTTGCTGGGTTAGGTGTGGATTAGCTATCTCGATGACCCCCCTGCCTTATCCAACGACTGGGCAATTGAAATGGGGAGCCAAAGGCAATGCACAGGCCAGCGCACGTCATCCGCAGCTCTTTTGTCCTTATTGACCACCAACCTCTTTAAGATACATTATGTTGTATTACTTTCTCATTTTGTTATCTTCCTTTTTGGGTATTGTCTTATTCAATCTGTAATTATAATGACAAGTTTCTTTATTCTGTAGTAATTTATTACCTGTTTAACATCTGGTTTGGTTTCATACTATCAATGTCATGTGATTTCCTAGGTCAAGTTTGGGTATCTAATTAGTATCATGCCCTAAAATACCAGTTTGGCATGTTAAAGGTGCTATAACTAATCTGCAAACAAGTTAGGCCCAGCTAGCTAGCTTACACAAGCACTTTCCCAGAACTCTCACCCCTCCCGTCGGCTATAATCCCTAGGCCGCGCCCGTCCGGGTATATGAATGCGCATTGCCACAGTAAACGAGAGAGCAGAACACCAGCCACAATTTTCGTGAACCATTATGGCGGAATCACCGGTAAGTGAAAAATTAACAATATAAACGTCTAACATAAATTTTTCAGTTTAACTTATTCATATGGTAACGAAGTATGTTTTAAAATGTTTATTTAGGGCTTATTTTCATTACAAAGACTAATAAATAGCATGGTAGCCATGGTAGCAAAAATGATAAGCTAACCTGCTAATAGCTGTCTGACAGAACTACTTCTTTGATTTTGTCATTCAAATATTGTTGGGGCCTCTTGTTTTGTAGTGAAATGGTTTCTATTTTTTAAATTTTTCCACATAGTTTCCATGACAAGAGCCTTGCTGGGTCCGATAGAGAATTTGTACCGGACGGAGCCTAGAGCGGCTGTTACTGGAACAACCATGGCTGATCTCAGCACAAACAGTCCAGAGGGAGCAACTACATCAAGTCTTTCAATCCAAGATGCACATCCATTTGAGGATTTACAGCAAATGATTGCAAAGAATAAATTACTATCACAAATAGAAAATGTTCTAATAAAGTTTTAATTCTGCATGAAGACATTCATGACTCAAATCTAACTTCTGTTGATGACAAATATAAAAACCAAATTCACATGATGCAGCTCTTTGTAATATCCAGCTAGAATAGAAGAGATTGTATCTGAAATACTTTGTGTGCAGGAAATTTGAGTTTTTACTTTATTTCTTGTTCAGCTGTTTTCAGTCTTGAAAAATAAAAGTACTCATTTTGCAGTTGGCCTCCATCAGCTTGTCCAGAGAAGCTGCAGTCAGGTCCTTCAGCTCCAGCTGTACCTCCTGTTTAATACAAAACACAAGCAGGGAGGATAAGCCCAGATCTGCAGCCTCACAGCACGAAGGAGATCCTTCAGGAGAACTCAGCTCTACCTGGCTGCCTGGTCACCGTGGAGATGAGGATGTTAATTGTGAGCTCTACTTGGCTCAGAAAGAGCTGCTGACGGGTTGTGTAGCAAAGCGAGCGAGCTCGTTTACTTACGATGTGGTAGGCGTTCCACGTGTCTGGATCCCTGTCAGACGTGCACTCCTTAATGCTCTGAGAATCAAATGGTATAAAACTTCATAAACACTGTTTTTGTGTCAGGAAACATCTGTTTAAACAGAATAAAACTTTACCATTTACACACGAAAGTCCAGCACCCCTTGATCTCTGCCTGGCAGTTGAGCAACTCCACACCGAGCTTTGCTAAATTTTCTTCTGAGAGGCTTTCAAAGCTGGACCTCACCTGGGAAACCACCTGAAGAGAAATGAAAGCTGAGGCTTAAAATAACTGATCTTCAAATGAAAAGCAAGAAAAACGATAAAGACAAACCGCCCTGTTCACCTTGTAATGACTGATGTCCAACGGGCGAAGCTCCAGCTCGTTCGCTTCAGACAGAAGCTTCTCGTCTGCCATCATCATCTCAAACTAAGCATCGTTAATCGAGAGATGTGCTGGAGATGTGGAGAGGTGCTGGAGCAGCAGGAGAAGGTGGAGGAGAAGGGTTGTGGGTTCTTCAGCCACTCAAACAACCCACTGGCCAGAGGACAGGTCATGAAGACGGTGAGCAGGAGGTGTGGAAGCCCATGACTGGATCAGTACAAAAGAGAGAGGAGTAAATACTGACATTTCACTGGCTATAGAAGGCATTACTATTGATAGAGTGAGGAACAGTAAGTTTTTGGGGTTCATTATTGATGAAAATATTTTCTGGAAGCCACATATTAATGGTATAAACATAAAAATAGAAAAGGCATTTGCTGTACTACACAGAGTAAAGTAGTATTTGAATAATAATGCATTATGTCTATTATACAATACTCTGATTGTTCCATATACAGTGTTTGCGAAAACACGTCGGACAGTCGGACATTACCGACGTGGTTTAATATTGTCCGACGAAAAACTTCACATCGTCGGACATTATGACCGACGCCGTGCGTCTACTCTGAACGTGCCAAAATAAAATAAACTTCCTGAAAACTGCAGACTGTTTGTTGGCTTCCCCCTCAAAAGATCTAGTTTCTACATATATTACATTATTTATTTGGACTCTCAGTGTAGCGGGTCTTCTATTGGGCGGAGAGGATGGAGAGCGGCAGAGCGCTGATTACTGATGCGCTCCGCCGGGCAGCTGCGTCCTGCGCACGGCCACAGTAACATTCTCAAAGTGGCGCCACCAAAAAAAAGATAATTTCTTTATATTGTGATATTTGTGATGAACTAAAACGTCAGACAGAATGACATTTTGTCCTTAACAGCAGTTTATCAGAGTAGTTTAACAAACAGCTGAGATAAACCCGCATCTCCAACTTCCAGTTTCACCTCAACCAGCCACAGTGTCTCTTAAAGGAACAGTAACATCAGGCTACAGCATCAGTCACAAAAAGCCCTTATGGATCATTACACTATTTAGAAATATTGTCATATATAATATGTTGTTTCTGGTGTTTCATAATAATTTAAAATAATTATATGATCTCTATTAATTTCCTGATAAATTCTGTTAATCCTCATTTTATGAATTTGGCAGAAAATCACATTGATGGCTCTTTTTTCAAATTATGTCAACAGATTATTCTCACAATAAAAATATGTATAATATGTAAAGGTCAGAGGTCACTACAATACCCACTGTTAAATAGATACAAATCTGAAGCCCGCGAGGATTTTGTCCTACGTGGTTCAAAAATGTCCTGCGTGAGACGCTCTCACGTCTACCAGTTTGGCAGGCGTGGCTGAAAAGTTTTCGCAAACACTGCATATATGTCTTATTGCATTGAAATCTGGGGAAGTACATATAAAACATACACTGGTCCAGTTTTGATTTTACAAAAAAAGAGCAATGAGAGTCATTAGTCAAAGTAGTTCCAGAGCTCCAACCAGGCTGTTTTTTGCTGAGTTACAAAAATTCAAATGTAGATATTTATAAAACCAAGATTCATGACCAAAGTGTTGGAGCGATGTGTTTCTGTGTGTGGAGTCGGTTTATGGAACAATCTGGAGTCAGAGATGAAAGAAGCTAAATCAATTACAATGTTTAATAAGACTTAAAACAATATGATAAAATTAAGCATTAATCTTGTTTGGATTTTTTATTTGTCATTTGTTTCTTCCTGTTTTAAACTGCCATGAATAGATGATGTTACAAGAACAGTAAATAAAGTATCTGTTAGTAAATCATTAGCGTGATGGTCCGCAGCTGTCTTTTAGTTACATTTATTAGTTAAGCACATTTTATTTATTACAGATGTAACTACTGGTGTGAGTGGGGCAGATTATGTATAAGATTTTCTTTTAATCTGCTCCTTTTCATTCAGGTATTTATAAGTTGTATTTATTTTGTTACTATTTGTTTTACAAAAATAATGAAATAAATGGTATAAAATAAAAATATATTAAAAATAAATAACTTACTATTTCTTATCACAAATAAGATTTGCAGTCACTGTTTAACTTAAATTACAGTTTGATCAGGAGAATTGGAGAAAGCTGCAGACATTTATGTTCTCACATGCAGCAACTTGATGCAAATCATGACTCTCGTGGACATAAGAGCATACATATTCTACAACACATGTTAGAAGTAAATCTACACCTACCGATCACAATCGTAGCAGAAACAGCTGGGCAGGAGGTTTGTTCACACCATGAATGAGTTGAAGATGATGCATTTTGTAACTAACAACAAAAAAGGGAAGATATTAGCAGGGAAATTACATAAATGACTAAGCTGATCCCGATGCATATGTCAACGCTTATTTTTTCCATAAATAAAGTCCGTAACGATAGTTGTTTATGTAGCATTAGCATAACGTGCTATTACTGCTAACAAAGAAAGGTGCAAAGAAAGTCATGAGCAAAGATAAAACAAAGCTACGATGCCGTTAAATCTATAATACCAAACTAAAATAATCAAACAATGCCTTTATGATGCTAAGATGTTGTAATATGAAGCAAGAATTACCTGTCCAAAAGAAAGATAGCAACCATTGCATCTGTTTTCAGGCCGTGTGTCTCCCATAGTTGTCTCCATCTTGGAAATGCTGAGTTCACCCTGGTTTGTCCTCTTTCTGTGTCCAAATGTTTTTTGTTTTCTGCTAGCTCTAATTGTGTTTTTCTTTTTGGGACTCTGGTAGTTTTTCCAACAATAGAAGTGGTAGGAGCTGGCTGTTTTCCCTTCTCTGCCTTACAGTTTTTTTCGATTGCTAAAACTCAAAAAGCAAAATTGAGGCACGATTTTCACAACCTCTACTTCTGTTCCCAATCGCTTGACTCAATTTATCACTACTCAAGATATCCTTATCATATTAGAACTCTGATTTTCCTCCTTTACACTCTGATGTCAATTTCACATTACCTTGCTGTCCAAACACAGCACACAATTATCAGGTTTACACACACTTCTCACATAAATCCTCAAAGCTTCAATCAACAAAACACAAATATTCAAATCTCTAAACTTTCGGGTCTTATACCTTCCACCTTATTCCCCCTTTGTCAATCCTATTGAGGAGGTTTTCTCAGCCTGGAGGTGGAAGGTGTATGAAAGGAATCCACAGAGCCAGGTCTCACTGCTTCAAGCCATGGAGGAGGCTTGTGGAGATGTGGCCTTTGAGGCCTGCCAGGGCTTCATGAGGCACTCGAGGCGGTACTTCCAGCGCTGTTTGTACCAGGAGGACATCGCCTGTGATGTTGACGAGGCCCTCTGGCCAGACAGAGACCGGAGGCATGATGCCCCATGAATATGCTTGAATGGGGAAAGGGGTGTGGGTTTTTTTTTTTAAATAAAGTGTTTTGTCTCTAAATTTGTGTGTGTGTAATGTTTGTCTATAAGAGAAGTGGGCATTGTAATAGATTCAGTGTGTAATAGATTCAGTGTCTTCCATTTCTCTAATTGTGTTTTCAGTTTTGCTCTTCAGTGTTCTTTCCATGCTTGGCAGTGTTCTGCCAAATGCTACTTGTGTTTATTCGATGAATGGCATGTGTGTGTTATGTGAAAATATGGCTATGTTTACCAAATGAAAACACGTGTTCCATTTTGTTAAAATGTTATGAGATTTGATGGCAGAGTTGTTTTGCAAAGGGATGCCAGGGTTTAGCAATTTGTGTGTGATGTTTGGGGTTTTGTGTTTGTAGTTTTGAAAGAAACGTACAGTTTCGACAAACGCGTTTTAGCAATCGAAAAAAACTGTAACAGCGCTGGCTGGACCTCTGACTTCCGGCAAAGCGCGTCACTTCCGGTGTGTTCTGCTGAAAAATGCTACCGTGCGCGTTAATGGAGGACACGGGGAAGTGCGGAAATGCTGCGGTTCGGTCGTTGCTTTCGGTACGAAAGCAATTATTGGCTGAGGTTTTTAGACAAATGTGAGAGAACCACTTTATTAATTTTTTTCGTTTTTTTTTAATCTCCTCAAAATATTTATAGCTATACTACATTAGAACGTTGTTAAGAGGCATGAAAAAAAACGTTAAAAGCTAACTTTGTTTTCCAAATTCAGTATTGCATCTTTAAATGATTGAATATGGTTATGGCTATGTTTTTAAATTACAGTTAGAAACATTATTCAGCGGGATAGAGTCAGAGAGAGCCATCTTGTGATGATTGCACTCTCTCCCACCAGATCGGGCTGAACACTCTGTCCCCCCACTCAACTCCCTCCATTAAAAGGAGGGAAGAGAATGGATAAGAGTTGGAGCTGATGTGAGGTTTACTGTACTAGTAATTGTTTTATAATTCCGGGAAGAGAATTAAACTGGTTAGATGGTAGAGTTTAGTGAGTGGGGTAAGGTCCGAGATAACTAGTACTTTGGTTTGGTTAGGGTTAGTGTAAAAAACGTTTTGTGCACAGGCACTCCCGCATGTAGTCTGCCGGTCATGTCTACCTCTCATTTAAACCTTCAGGAATGCGTGTTCCTAATCTGTGGATCCATATGGTAAAAATGGTAAATGGCCTTCTTAGGGTTCAACAACCCACCAAGGCGCTTTACAACACAATCAGTCATTCACCCATTCACACACACATTCACACGCTGGTGGGGATGAGCTACGATGTAGCCACAGCTGCCCTGGGGCACACTGACAGAGGCGAGGCTGCCGAGCACTGGCGCCACCAGTCCCTCCGACCACCACCAGCAGGCAAGGCGGGTTAAGTGTCTTGCCCAAGGACACACAGCAGCATTCTCTGGCCGGAGCCGGGATCGAACATGCAACCTTCCAATTACTGGACAACCCGCTCTACCTCCTGAGCTACTGCTGCCCTATATCCATATCCTTGTTGGACTCCTGGGGCCTCATTTATCAAACGTTCGTAGAAACTTTCCTATATTCCCTCCTATGTGTGGCAGGGTGGAGTGCTCCACCTGCTGCCACTTACCTGATTAGGGGTCAGCCAATCAGGGCCCTGGCCTTTAAAAGGCTCACCAGGGCAGGTGTGATTAAATTGACTAATGGCTGCCCTTCCACCAGGTATGTTGTGTTTGTCAGCTAATAGACACATGACTTATAAAAAATTGACTAATGGCTGCCCTTCCACCAGAAAGTGTAGGAGTTTGGGGCTTCCCTGTATGCACACAGGTGGCATGATGGTGTGGTGTGGAGCTGGGAGACCAAGGACGCTGGTGGGTGCTACACTCAACCATAACCTGGATGGGCCCGGGCATCTTGCTCTCTCCTTTGGCTTGGAGTGAGTGAGGAGGAGCACCTGATGCGCACCCAAGGGAGGCGTGTGTGTGTGTGAGAGAAGTGCTGGCCCGGAATAATGACCAACCGACCAGCTTCATACTGGCCTTGGGGCCAACAGTGCCACGGTGACGGTGCAGGCGCACCTGAAAGAACAGTCAACGCTCTGGAAGTACTGTGGGGTTTGGGAAAGATCACAATGGACTTTTATCTTCCATGTTTTAATTATTTATTCTGTTTTTATTTCAGCTGGGCTTCCAGTGGGTGGGACGGTCTCCCTGCAGCAGTGGCACCTCCAGTTTTCTGTGTGTCTTTTTGGTTTGCAGCACTGTGTGTGTGTGTGTGTTCACAGTGGGTGACATGGTGGTGGGTGGAGTGCCACTGGCCTGTGGTGGGCCCCCACCCCACTGGTAAGTCCAGATTATAGGGTTTTTAGATCAGTAAAGCAGAGATTTATTTTATTGTAATAAATTATTATTTTTAACCATGACTCTCAACTTCCTGCGCAATAATGAATTTACGTGTCTTGCGAAGAGTTTAAACGAATTCCTTGGGTGCAATTCCCAAGGTGGCCTTGAGGTTTTAAATGTTGAAGGTGGTCGGATCAGTGCGCTGCACTCACGGAAGAGCCGTTCCCTCCGGAGAGCACTCTGTTCTGCTAAATCCTCCAATAATAATAGGAAGAATAATAAACAATTTTTTATAGGCTATAGCTACGGTGGCCCAGAAGGGTCAGCAAATTACAAAAGCAAAAACACAACAAAAAGCACAAAGCAACACAACAAATGACACAACACAACTCAACATTAACCACAACACATTAACCACAACACAACTCAATATTAACCACAACACAACATTAACCACAACACAACTCAATATTAACCACAACACAACATTAACCACAACACAACTCAATATTAACCACAACACAACTCAATATTAACCACAACACAACACAACATTAACCACAACACAACTCAATATTAACCACAACGGAAGTTATGCAACAACGGAAATGACGCTGAAACGGAAGTTCTCCTAAAACGGAAGTTCTCCTGAGGAAGCCGGTAGTTGGCGGTAAAGCGCCATATCGTAGGTGAAGAGAAAGAAGAAGAACGACAACAACAAACATAGCAGAACTTTTCGAGTGGAAAAGTAAGTAAAACATTGATATCGTTCAGTTAATGTAATGTTGATTTGCGTTTTTTTAAAGATTAATGCATTTATTATCTTGGGATGAAAGGGGTTTCACCGGGATAATAACGTGCTCCGTATATAAAAACGTTAGCGCTCGTTTAAGGTCGTAATGTAGCCACCAGAGGTGGAAAGTAATGAATTACATGTAATTGAATTACTGTAATTGAGTAGTTTTTTTGTGTATTTTGTACTTTTTAAGTAGTTTTTAAAATCTGTAATTTTACTTTTACTTAAGTACTTTTTTTTGTAAGTATTGTAATTTGCTACAATTTTATTCTTATGTGTTACTGAGTAAAAAAAAAAAAAAAACAACATTCAGAAATGCTGTGTCGGCTGTCTGACTGCTCCATGGTCAGCACTGGATGAGTGACACAGAGAAGAAAAAGTTAAAGTTAAAGTCATCATCACACACTGGTGAAATTACATCTCCGCATTTGACCCATCCCCGTGGTGGGGAGCGGTGAGCTGCAGCTGTGGCCGCGCTCGGGAACTATTTGGTGGTTTAACCCATAGATATCATATAAACACTAGATGCCTTACCCGCGCTGTTCGTTGATTGGACGAACGTCCCTAGGCAGCGGCCATCTTACCTCGGACAGCTGCCCCCTTTCGGAACATTGGTGTCAATGGTGCATGTACTATTTAAATAACTCTAACTTGCTCAATTTTCAACCGAATTTCAAACGGGTTGGTTTGTTATAAACGCCAGAGATGTGGCTGTAAAATATGATGGATTTGGCCCGTTAATTTAAAAATGTTAAAGTATGTCCTATCAAGCCTATGTGTTATAAGGTTTGTAATAATGCAACCCGCTTGTAAATCCGTTAATATTTAATCGAGTTAAGAGTGTTTTTGTTTAAGTTGTTCACTCACCTTCCATCTGCTACCATTGAGACCGGAACGTAAGCTGTCCGAGGTAAGATGGCCGCCGCGTAGGGACACTGTCGACTCCCAGTTAAGGCATCTAGTGTTTATATGATATCTATGGTTTAACCCCCCAATCCAACCCCTTAGTGCTGAGTGTCAAGCGAGGAAGCATTGGGTCCCATTTTTTAAAGTCTTTGGTATGACCCGACCGGGACTCGAACCCTGATCTCCCGGTCCCGGGGAGGACACTCTACCACTAGGCCACCGGAGCTGCCGAGACTGCCGGAGACAGCCGAGACAAGAGCATAGACATATATAAATGTAGAAGCCTCATTATGCACTTTGATAGTGATCCAGAACTTAATAGGTCTAATGCTGCGTTCACACCGGCCATAAAGTATGCGTCGCCAGCGTCAAGTTTCAATGTTAAGTCTATGGTAAGGCGCGTCAGAGCTGCGTCAAAGTCCTTGCGTCGCTTTGTGAGCGTTGGGCGCGTCAAAGCTTGATACTTTTCACGCTTTTCAAGCTTTGACGCAAGCGTCAAAGCTTGCAACGCTTGCAACGCAAACGTCAAGCAAGTTCAGCTAGCTGAACTTTCTGCGTCGCTTTACAAGCGTCAACCAATCAGAGCGCCAGTTGATACGTCACAGCAGAGCGAGGGAAGCCATTTGCAACTATCGGGAACTGTATGACCCGTCTTGCTATGCTTACCGAGATCGGAATAGAAAGGACCTTGCTTGGAGGAAGATTGCTAGAGAACGCAGCGTGTCGGGTGAGTGTTTTTTCAACGTTTATGCCGCCATTGTCTCGATAGGATCCGCCATTGTTGCAAACATCTGACAACAGAGAGCCGCGCATGCGCTCTTTCCTCCCTTCCCCTCCCCGAACGCAAGCTGCGTCAACGCAAGCTGCGTCAATGTCAAAAATATATAGGCGTCAAAAACGGCATGAAGTATGCGTTGTTTGACGCATACGTCAAGGC
>SSNS01000752.1:107087-183188 GCA_006937985.1 Aphyosemion australe | reverse complement strand
TCCGACTTTCAGAGAAGAGAAACAAAATGAAATGATTAAAATGTATCCTCTTAAAAAATACTAAGGCACAAATCTGCACATTCAACTGTTTAATAGTCAAGTTTAGCCAAAGAACTACCTTTTGTCCTGGGTGTCCAGGAAGGCCGATGCCTGGTTCACCAGCAAGTCCCCTGTCACCCTTTGCACCATCTACGCCTCTAAATCCAGGATGACCCGCTAAACCAAAATCTCCTTTTGTACCTTTAGGACCAACCGGACCTATATACACACAAACAAGAAAAGTGACTTTTCAAGCATTTCACTCATGACACTGACTCACGAAGTTCACTCTTCCCTGTTTAACACATGTAGAGGCATTTCATGGGAAGCAGAGAAATGGTGCATAAGCAAAGAGCGTATTTCTGAAGCTATTACAAGCATAGCCGCGGGAACATTATTTCAGCAGGGGGTGCTGAAAAAAAAAAGCTCAGCTGCGCTCAACTCGTTATGTCCAGGTGAATCATAGCCTATGTGTAGCATAGGCATTGATACGAGTCTCATTATTAGAAAGAAGACACACTCCAACAGTCTTCAGCACTGCTCGAAAACCTACGACTCCCGTCTGCAGTTGACCAATGAAAACACACCTTTGAGACGCCGCAGCAGCAAGACTCCGCCTCTGAGTTTCCGTTTCAAATCTTATATATAGTCTTTGGTTTCAACTTACGGTATGCAGATTATAAACTACACACCAGTTTTTATTTTTGTTAATAGCCCAAATAAAACCTGAGTTATACTAAAATAATTAAACTAAGAATGGGTTCAGTAGCGTTTTGTTGCTGAGGGAGGATGCTGCTGCGTGATCTGACAGCAGGTGTCAAAAGGAACGCAGATGCACGTCACTGAGCGGAGAAAACACTGAACTTTAGATATTGGAGCGATTTGTGGCAGATAGATAGTTACTTCCCTGTAGTTTAGTGTTTTTTTATGGATAAAGGAGGATGAGAAGGATGGATGTCCAGCAGACAGATCAGCTGTTTAGCTGGAAGACGGGAAAAGGAGACGCAGCTGGAGTCTGAGGCCAAAGCGGATCAATTCTTCCTCTTTGAGGAAGATGAGCTAGGTCATGAGCTGACACTAAAAGGTGTTTACTGTGGCGCCTTTTTCTCTTTTTAGCGTTGTATTGCTTATCTGTAACGTATGCTTTTTGGGGGGTGCGCTCGTGACGTAGCATGTCCTCTTGGAGCGAGACGTCGTGCAGTCTGGCTCAGTGAAAGGTTGCGCTGTTCAGTGTGGCACCTTTCTGGAGTTCTCACAGTGTGACATGAACAGTGTGGTCCCGTGGCTGGGGGACTATAAAGATATGCAACAAGCGTTTTATTCGTGGACGGAAATGACGGTAAACGTGGGTTTAGAGGTGGTGAGTGCACGAAGAGGTGGAGGAGAATGAGGGACAAGTTTGTTCGTGTTAAAAAGTCTCTGAAATACAATAAAAAGCACAAAATAAACTGCAAATAAACTGTCAATGCACTATCTTGGACCGGATACATGACAATATACTCCAGAACTCACTGTTGCTGCATCTCCTTTTGTTTTCTCGAGGCTTCCCAAAAAAGGCTAAAATCCGCTTTTTTGCCATAGTGGTAAATAAATATTTGAGGTCACCAGCAGGGGGTGCTGCAGCCCCTCCAGCACCCCTACTTCCCGCGGTACTGATTACAAGTTGGTCAAATAATTTGTTCATGAAGGTCCTCTAAAGCATTGTTTCTAAAATGGGGTGAGAAAATATACATATTAGGGGTGTGCAAAGCAGCCAGTATTTGTATTTGTTGAGGGGGAAAGTATTTGTATGAGTTTTTGTATTTGAATTAAAAGACGACCGCAAATCAAGGAGAGTTTCATTTTCGCTTTTACTAACGGACACTAGGGGGTGCTAAAAGCAAGCCAAACCTACTCCTTTAAATTTAGTTTTAGATGTCAGGGAAAGGTCAGATTTTAGTCGAGACTGGTAATAAAACCAATGCATGTTTGGAACTCGGATCTCCTAAATTACACCCGAATAACCACTCTTGTCCTGGAGCAATATTACAATAAGACTGTAAATTAGATTTTTATCTTCCCAATTATGTTCCTCAATTTTAAAACATAATCAGGCCCATGCGTTCACACGCTGTTAAACATCTTCCCAGAGAACTGGTGACTTCTGCAAGGTCTGGTCTCAGTCAGGGTTCTCTAATAATGCTGATGGCTGCAGCTTTTATCATGTAATGGTAAGAATGCACACCGTATATAGTTAATAACATTACCTTCTACTGTGGCTTCCTGTCCAGATAAAACAGGGCATGTTAAATCAAGCAATTTTTAAATATAATTTACTGTAATGAGTCAGAATGAATTCCAATCTGTGCTCTTTATTTGATCGTTTATGTGAACCTATAGCGATGTCTGCTATTTCAGAAAATTGGTTCCTCANAAACCTTTTTGAGTTTTAGTCGACTAAACCTGACTAAAACCTTTCTGAGCTTTAGTCGACTAAACCTGACAAACCTTTTTGAGTTTTAGTCGACTAAACCTGACTAAAGTGCATTTTTGAGTAAGATTAGCACTAAAACTAAAATGCCTTCCAAAAAAAAAACACTGTTAAAAGCAGGGTTCCCCAATCCTGGTCCTGGAGGGCCGCTATCCAGCAGGTTTTGTGGTTTCTCTGCTCAAACACACTTGATTCAGTGGTTGAATCACCTGTGCAGCAGCTCATCAAGCTCTGCTGAAGCCTGCTAATCACTTGCTAATTGAAATCAGGTGTGTTGAAGCAGAGTTACAACTAAAACCTGCTGGATACCGGCCCTTGAGGACCAGGATTGGGGACCCCTGGTTAAAAGGTTTCTTTAAACCATTTGGTGGGCATTTCCTCATAGTCTGTTAAGTTTAAGCAACTTGCTCCCTGGACCTGAGAGGCAGGAGTTGCGTTTGGAGTCTCATCTACCCTCTTGCGTTTGTTATTCTCAGAGTTTTCTGTTTTTCGCAGGCCTTTTAACACAATTCAGGGGTAGACCCCTGTAGAAACCTTTGGTCTCTTGTTTGTAGGGAAAACGCTCTCTAAATCATCCTCAGCTTTCCTTTTCTTGGGACTCTTAGTTGGTGTCTGTGATTTGACAGCCACGTTTTCTCTCGGTGTGTAATTTGTAGAGACCTCCACATTTAACTGGAAATTCTGGTTCTGAGCTATTTCCAGCTGAGAACGCAGTTCAGCCTCTCTCGTCTTAAATTCCTTCGCTTCCCTTTCTAATTTGCGAATATATTTATGAACTCTTGATGTAGACAACTCGTACTGCAGCTGGGATTCATTTACCCTCTTTTGGTGCAATTTGTCTTCAAGGCTCTTCAGATATAACAGAAAATTATTTTTCTCAGTGTAGAAATTCTCTCGTTCTTGTTCTCTGTCAAACTTTTCTTCTACCAGTTCAGATTGGACCGTCAAAAGCTGATCTTCAGACAAACGCCATTTATTTTCCATAACTTCAGTTGCTTCAACTTGTTTGGAAAGTTTATCCTTTAGCGACTGAATTTCTAAACTCTGCTGGTCATCCGGAAGTTGTGAACTGGTGTTAGACGTGTCATGTCTCTGGGGAGAAGTTTCCCCACGAACACACACCTTTTTGGCTTTGCGTAGATTTTCTCTCACTTTGCTCATTTTGAATAAAACAGTTACTGAAATATTTCAATAGGCAGATAGCTAAACGCTGGTTGAAGACAGCCAGGTAAATGGTCTGTGTTCTCCTGAGAACGCAAAGTGAATGACTCGAAGCACTCCAGATCAGGTCAATACTATTTGCTCTTTGATGATATCATCAACTAAGCCCCTCCCCCTTGCAGCCTTCTTGTTGACTACTACTACTACTACTTGTTGACCTACTGCAATGCTGTTTTCCGTTTCCATGGAGACAAAATGCTTGTTTGGAATCTTCTGGAACCTGGCCAAAAGCAGTAGTAGCTCTACAGAAATCAGTGCTGCTAGTGATCATAATGGCCGTTTCTCAATACTCAAGGACGCTAGTACGTTCTTGTGTACTTGACCGGTGTGTTCTTGGCTAGGACACCAGAAAGTCCGTTCTGCCGAGTACGGGAGGACGAGGACGGCATTTGGAAAAAGCGTACTCCTTTGCCTCACGGCAACAGCGCTGCTTGTTGCTACGGTAAAAAAAATGACCTGACATAAAAATAAAAGTCTAGTCTGTTCCTTAAATGACAAAAATAACAATGAAAACATATTATTAGGCCCCAGCAGCGAAAGCGCTGCGAAGGCCTCTTGTATCTGCTCCATTTATTATTATTCCGGTCATAAATGAATTGGCTTTTTGGAGGCCTTATCATACCCCAAAACTCACAATATTTTGCACACATGTCAGGCCTGGTGAAAAATTTTGTATTTTAAAGGTCCCGAAAAAATCCCCCCAAAAATGGCTGAACAGCGCCCCCTATAATGTGAAAAATCAGCCCCCCCATTGACCTTTTTTTCTTGTATACTTACGAAATGTTGCACACGTGTTCTACCCACCAGTCCGCACAGAAAACTCTCTTGCAGCCATGGTCAACATCGAACAGGAAGTCGGCCATTTTGGATTGAAGTAGCGATTTTGACCCCGTTTTGGGCGTTTGTAGGGTCGGTATTTGGTTGACCTACTGGGTCATTTTTCGCACGATTGTCTCGAAATTGGTTTTCAATTGCTCAGAAGGGATGGGCGATCGTAATGAGACAAAAATACCTGAGTTTTCTTATACCGGGTATGTTGAAGGGGCGGGGCCAGGCCTCGAAGTTTGACTACTCGCCAAAAATTTTTAAATGGCTATAACTTCATAACCGAAAGGACTAGAGTCACGAAATTTTTTTTGGTTACTCCTCATCTGCCCCTGAAGAAAAACGAATGGTCAAGTGATGACATCACACAAGCCCCACCCACTCAGGACCAAAAAGGTTAAGTTTTACTGTGAAAATTCCCAAAAATCTCCCTTTCATTTAATCACCACAAAAATGTATCTGGAAACTGAAGACAAGTTGGGGTTGCGTGGCGTCACTTTATGAGAGTTTTCCAAAGAGGGCGTGGCTGTGACGGTGCGGCGAAGTCAGGCGTAACGCCGTGGCCATACATTTGCCTCCCATTTCGTCATTTCAAAAGATATCGGCACGAAGTTTTTTTTGACCGATCCTGGTCCGCCCCCCAACCGAAGTTGATGTAGAAATCCAGTGGGCGTGGCCTAAATTTTGAAATAGCGCCCCCTAGGACCATTAAAACTGTCAGCCACAAGCCATGCTTTGATTGAGTATTACGAAACGTTGCATGCTGATGTAGTGTCTCAAGACCTACAAAAAAGTCTCCTGAAGCCATGCTCTATATTGTACAGGAAGTCGGCCATTTTGGTTCCAGACTCCATTTTGTGATTTTTGCACACGTTCTATTGACAGTCACGCCCCCTTGGCCGTTTGACCTATCGCCTTCAAATTTTGGTTATATATTCTTAAGACCATGTGGAAAAAAGTGAACCTACGGATTTTACGAGAAATGTTCGGTTTGGGCGTGGCTAACCCTCAAACATTGGCCCGCCGCCACGCCATGCTGTACTGTCAAAGCAACCTATCTGACCCCTTTCACCTAATCAGCATCAATTTTAGCCAAATAGCAGTGGACATATTGGGATCACTTTGTGTCTAGTATTGCCAGGTTTCAAAAGCAGGTGGGGTTTGGGGGCCATGGCGAATTTTCAATGTTACGCCGTGCATTTACGTTTGCCTTTCATTTCCTCAATTTTCATGATATTGACACGAAACTTGGGGTGAGCGATCCTAGTCCGACCCCCAATAGAAGTTGATGTGACAATCCGGTGGGCGTGGCCTAATTTTTGAAATAGCGCCCCCTAGGACCATTTAAACTGTCAGCCCCAAGCCATGCTTTGCTTGAGAATTACAAAACATTGCACGCTGATGTAGTGTCTCAGGACCTACAAAATAGTCTCTTTAAGCCATGCTGTATATTGCACAGGAAGTCGGCCATTTTAGTTCCAGACTCCATTTTGTGTTTTTTGCACACGTTCTATTGACGGTCACGCGCCCTCCGTCTTTTGACCTATCACCTTCAAATTTCTGCTGTATACTCTTAAGACAATGGGGAAAAATTCAACCTAAACATTTTTCAAAAGTTCAACGGTGTGGGCGTGGCTAACCGCCAAAAATTGGCCAGCCGCCACGCCATGCTTTACTGTCAAAGCTCCCTATTTGACCCCTTTCACCTAATCAGCATCAATTTTAGCCAAATAGCAGTGGACATGTTGGGGTCACTTTGTGTCCAGTATTGGCAGGTTTAGAATAGAGGCAGGGCTTTGGGGCAATGGCGAATTTTGATGTCACGCCGTGCATTTACATTTGCCTGTCATTTACTCAATTATCAAGATATTGCCATGAAATTTATGGTGAGTGACACTAGTCCGCCCCCCAATATAAATTGACATAAAAAATATGGTGGGCGTGGCCTAATTTTTGAAATAATGCCCCCTAGGACCATTTACAATGTCAGCCCCAACCCATGCTTTGACTGAGGATTACCAAATTTTGCAAGAGTCTTTTTTGTAGGTCCAGTGTCTCAGGACCTACAAAATTTGCACACCGATGTAGTGTCTCAGGACCTACAAAAAAGACTCTTGAAGCCATGCTCTATATGGCACAGGAAGTCTGCCATTTTGGTTCCACATTCCATTTTGTTACTTTTGCACACTTTCTATTGACGGTCACGCCCCCTTGGCCATTTGACCAGTCACATTCAAATCTTGGTTATATACTATTAAGACCATGTGGAAAAAAGTCAACCTACGGATTTTACGTGAAATGTTCCGTTTGGGTGTGGCTAACCCTCAAACTTTGACCTTTCGCCATGATATTCCTTTGTGTAATAACTTCCATGCGCATATTCAGATCTATATCAAACTTTGTCTGTGTTATCTCAGACCACATCTCAAGATCATGACAGTGTTGATAGCTGACATCACCTAAGCCCCGCCCACTGAACACAGGAAGTGTATTATTTTATGTTGAAATGGCCATATTTTATCTCTATAATTTAGTCAAAGTGACACTGAGTATATGGTGGCGTAATGACCACATCAGTTCTGGCAGATTTCCACAAATGGAGGAGCTTTGATGCCATGGCGAATTCTGGCGTGACGCCGTGAACTTATGTTTGACTGTAACTTTCACTAACACCCTCCTATCAGCATGAAATTTAACACGGTGAGCAACAATCCACTCCCTCAACCAAACAGGCGCAAATGGTTGGTGAAGGTGGTCTTTTATTTCACCACAGCGCCCCCTTCATACCTTTAAACTGTAATAACTTATACAGACAAGGTCACAACTGCACCAAACTTGCTTTGTGTCATCACACAAAAGTGCCCAACACATTCCTGTGGTCATTGGTTGATTTCACTTTAGCCCCACCCCCTCAGAGATTTTTGGCCCTCAGCAACACATGCATGGTGCAATTCACACCACACTGCACACAAATGATTGTTGTCAACCTACAAACTGCTCAATGGGATTTTAAATGCAATTTGGGACAGCGCCCCCTAGATACAATAAAACTTTAATAACTTCTACAAACCAGTGGCCTAGTGGTAGTGTCCGCCCCGGGACTGGGAGATCGGGGTTCGATTCCCGGTCGGGTCATACCAAAGGCTTTGAAAAATGGGACCCAATGCCTCCTCGCTTGACACTCAGCATTAAGGGGTTCGATTGGGGGGTTAGACCACCAAATAGTTCCCGAGCGCGGCCACAGCTGCAGCTCACCGCTCCCCACCATACGGATGGGTCAAATGCGGAGATGTATTTTCACTAGTGTGTGTGATGAATACTTGGGACTTTAACTTTAACTTTAAAAACGCTCAAAACTGTACCAAACATGGTGGGACTCATCACACCACTGCACTCAACAAATGTATGTGCTCATTGGTTCAAATCAATTTATCTCTGCCCCCTTTCAGCCCTTTGGCTCTAGATAACACATGCAACATCGGATTTTTCCCAAAAATACACAAAACCATCATTGTCAACCTAAGATGACCTCAATGGGATTTTAATGTAATCGCACACAGCGCCAACTACATAACTTCAAACTTTAAAGAAC
Source organism: Aphyosemion australe (assembly GCA_006937985.1). Classification (NCBI taxonomy): domain Eukaryota; kingdom Metazoa; phylum Chordata; class Actinopteri; order Cyprinodontiformes; family Nothobranchiidae; genus Aphyosemion; species Aphyosemion australe. The sequence continues at coordinate 175,041 of SSNS01000752.1, read as the reverse complement.
ATGGTCAGAAATACATTAAACTTGGTTTGTGTCATAACACCACTGCACCAAACACATTTATGTGGTTGTTGGTTCAAATCCCTTTAGCTCCGCCTCTTGAAGCTGTTTGCGTCTAGATAATACACGCAACATCTGATTGATGCCAAACTAACACAAAATTATTTTTTTCAACTTATGATCAGCTAAGTTTTAATGAATTTGATTTGAAAACATTGCATCCTATGATTTTCTAACCAGTTATATCTCATTGATGCATAATCAGACTGACACCAAATTTGCTTGGCTTACACGTGGTTTACTGATTAACCCACTAGTGTGGTAAATTTAGAGCATCCCCTAGTGGTGAGATGCATCATTTATTGGCAGGCTCAGAGGACATGCCGAGTCGGGGTGAGGTGCGGATGAGCTGACAGTTTGCAGTTTCCGGGGTCGCGGGGGTTGACGTTTCTGTGGCGTGGTGGTGCTCTGGTCCCCCTGGGCTGCCACAATAGGCCGGAGCGGCGCTGAGCTGCGAGGGCTGAACGACGCTGCTTGCAGCTTTAATTTGTATTATATTTGGTCCACTTTTGATCAAAACGGATAAAATACCAGCATTTCCCGCTGTTAAATGAAGAAAAAAGTTTCTTTTTCATCAAAACAAAGCAATGATGCTTTTATTTTGATAGTGGGTTAGCTAATTAGCATTTTGAGGGATCGTGAAGAGTCTGTAAGAAAAAAAAAACAAATACACAGCAAACTTTACAGGTTATACACAATTATTTACAATAACAGATAACTTTATATTTATTTATGTGTATTTCTGATATAAAACAACACAGTTATAAGCTTTCTCCTCTGCCGTTCGGAGTAACGGTTAGCGGTGCAATGCATTATGGGAAACTTTGCTGTCCCAAGTCCACATAAGGACGCATCAACGCATCCTTGATACAATGGGCGGAGCAAGAACATATCCGGGAACTTTGAGCGAACTTGCCATTATATGTACTTAGGTATCTGCAGTTTTGGAGAGCTTTCTTAACGTGTTTCTCTTCCTTTTGCTTTCCCTCAGTCTTTGTGGGAATATTCTCAGCCCGATGGTGTAAAGTCCTGATAACTGACATTTTGTGCTCCAGTGGGTGATGTGAGTTGAAATGCAAATTCCATCCTCTTCAAGAGAAACACGTTAAGAAAGCGCTCCAAAACTGCAGATACCCCAACTGGGCCTTTGTGAAATCAACAAAGAAGTCTAGAAAGGAATCCACAGCGGCAAACAGCAAAGAGAAGGACAACAGACGCAGAGGTACCATCATCCCATATGTGGCAGGAGTCTCTGAGAAACTGAGAAGAATCTTCTCCAAAAATAACATCCCTGTAAACTTTAAACCCAACAATACCCTCAAACAGAGGCTGGTCCATCCTAAAGACAAGACACCCAAACAGAAGCGAAGCGTCGTCGTTTATGCAGTCCAATGCAGTGAGGACTGTCCAGAGCTTTACATAGGGGAAACTAAACAACAACTACACAAGCACATGGCACAGTACAGGAGAGCCACCTCTTCAGGCCAAGACTCTGCAGTCCACCTACACCTGAAGGACAAGGGTCACACCTTTGAAGATGACAAAGTCCACATTCTGGACAGAGAAGATAGATGGTTTGAGAGAGGAGTGAAGGAAGCCATCTATGTCAAAATGGAGAAACCATCATTAAATAGAGGAGGAGGACTCAGGTTTCACCTTTCCAGCACCTACAATGCAGCTTTGAACCAAATTCCAAAACAGTTTCAGTCCAGTTCACACCCTCCTGCATCTAATCAACACAACGACTCACAAACAATAGAGGCTGACGATGCTAACGACTCATCAAGAGGTAGGGAGGAGGGGCATTCACAGGCAGATGCTGCTCGTTGAGCAACAATAGACAGCTACAGTTTATAAGATCGACCCTCCCATATTCCAGTCAGAATTGACAAAGCTCCTCGAATGAGAAGCAAAACGTCTTCAAGAAACCAAAGAAGTCCAGTTGCCTTCATTTGAACCCCTTGGTTCATAATGGGAGTTGTTGTAGCAGTGGTGCAGCCTCTAAATAAGGCACTATCTGCCACTAAAGTCCTTCATTTCACCAGTAATTTGGTATGACTCACTAGCACTATGTCCTGTTAGTTCGGAGCGTCTCGGACATGCTTTGTTGTCCTTTACAGAAGTTTAGTGAAACTAGCCAGCGGCGATTGCAGTGACGTCACGGGCCGTTCGGCTTCATTGAGCAGAACTTTCACTTTGTTCTCTGTGACGGCAGTCGGTTAGACAGAACTTGCTACTGCAAATATCAACCTGGTTCGCATTTGCGTGCATTTCAGTTTCCAAATTTTCCAATAATTCCGTTGCTGACCGTCGTAGAACACAGAGTGAATGTTCTGCTCAGATCAGATGTGCTGCTATTCACCTGTTTTCTATCAGCGCTTTACTTTCGCTTTACTTTCATTTATTTCAATCGAGGGGGTGGGGAGTAGGTTGATGCACACATACCAACACAGACATGCCTATCAAAGCAACATTTTACAATTAAATATCTTAATTCATTCTCTCATTTACCACCTATTTTCAGTAGCATAATACTATCCGGAAATAACAAACCTATACTTCCGGTCAGAACCCGGAAATTAGCATTTCTTCGTGTACAGGGTCCATTCCCTATGGCAGCCAAAATTGTAGGGTCTACTTTGTATAAAGTCTATGTTTCACAGAGTGTTTTAGCTACTTTAGCTCCGTGGAGATTTGCAGCTCATGAACTACGAGGGAATGCTGTTCATATACCCGTTCACACACGCCAGAATGAGCACGCTCACTTTAAACAACTTCATGTAGTGAGATGAAGCCTCTGGATGAACTGAAGCTTTCCATCCAAGTGCTCGACTTTTGATTCGAGGCACCGTGATGATTCATTTGCTCTATTGCGCCATCAAGTGAACGATTATATTGACGTGACGTGTGAACCTTATAAATTGAATGAATAAATTAATGTTTGTGATGGCGATATGTTAATTCTGAATATTGTCTTACTCTGTCCTTTTATTACAATGTCTAGTACGCAATACAATTCCACAACAAAATGTGACAGCAGTATTTTGCTGCCCCGTTGAGGTAGAATCCCGCATGAACCGGCGAGCCAGTTCCTGAATCAGTCACGTGGTGCGGACCATAGATATCATATATATCACTAGATGCCTTAACTGGGATTCGACAGCGTCCCTACACGGCAGCCATCTTACTAGCGACAGCAGACGCTCCGCTCTCAATGGTAGCAGCTGGAAGGTGAGTGATAACTTAAACAAAAACACTCATAACTCAATGAAATATTAACGGATTTACAAACGGTTTACATTATTACAAACCTTATAAGACATAGGCTTAAGATAGGACATTTTTTCACATTTTTAAATTAACGGGCCAAATCCATCATATTTTACAGCCACATCTCTGGCGTTTATAACAAACAAAACCATTTGAAAATCGGTTTAAAATTGAGCAAGTTAGAGTTATTTAAGTAGTACATGCACCATTGACACCAATGTTATGAAAGGGGGCAGCTGTCGCTAATAAGATGGCCGCTGTGTAAGGACGTTCATCCAATTGGCGAACAGCGCGGGTAAGGCATCTAGTGATATATATGATATCTATGCTGCGGACTGCCAGCAACGCCTCGAACGTCACTACGTAATCAAAAGAAGCCTCGATACGTGCTTCACAAAAACTCCCTGTATTACCCGACACGTGCTTCAAAGCGTCGACTCAAAGGACACATCACTACCTTCATCTAACTGCTGCAATGTCTCCTCAGCCTTCATTAGTGTCTACAGGAGCGGTTCATCACTGAATCAAAAAAATCAGCTGCGTTCACGATCTAAAACATGCAGGAAACATGCTGGAAGCAGACTGCAGCACCAGGCATGTCAGCTCCACTCTATTAAGACTAACAGGGAGTGGCCCGACACTCTGAAGTTGCAAGTGCGGTATTCTGGCCACAGAGGTCGGGTGGGGTCTGAGTGACATTTCATTAACCCTGTAAAGGGTCATTTTAGCACATACTAGCTCAAGAAAATGATTTAAAATATGAAACAATTGCATAGTATGACTATAAGTGTTCAGATAAATTTTACATTTAGGCCAAATTTAGCCTGATTCCAGCGTTGTTATTTTTAAAGTTTTTAAAAATGTGGTGATAAGTCCCTCTGTAGAAACATGACAATAATGGTGTATTATCAATGGTGTATTATCAAAAAAGGTGCATCCATCTCCTGCTCAGTTTCCCTTTAAAATGGAACAAATGACTCCAGTATGATTCCTATAGATAAGTGACGTTTGGTGACCCCATTTTCATCTCACTTTGACTCCACTTAAAATGAATCAATGATTTAATTAGCTCAGCTAAGTAAAAATACCTCTGTGGGTGTGCACAAATGTCATATTCAAGGTTTTGGAGTTTAGCTTGGATCACAAATAAAAGACGTTTTCAGACTCCATCTGAAAGCAGCAGAATATTCTAAAAAGATGTTATTGATGCAGGAACTTAGACATAACACCAAACTGGTTACAGTACCAACATTACATAATCAGAAAATCATTAGAGATGCAGGAATTGATCATTAATTAAAAGCATTCTCATTAGGACCAAAGGATGAAGCCAGATGGTCTCTGTGAAATCAGGCTCCAAATGCTTTTTAACCCTAATATTGCAAATACTGGTGAGAAATAATGAATCACAGAAAAGTTAAATGATTAATTGTCTTCCACTTCATTAAATCAAGGCTTATTCAAGTCCTCTGGCAAAGGCACAAGTCACAGCTGGAAGCAGCAGCAGAAACACTGAGTGAGGCTGAGAGGCCGAGCTTCTAATTATGACACCGCTCGGGCCTGTGAAGGAGGGTAACTGTGAGAAGACACACAGAAGCTCACAAACACTTTCAGTTGGTGTTTTAGAATTCCTTTCACACACACTCAGTGCATTTCTTGTTCATAAGAGTGGAAGGTGAGTCGGACCACAAGTCCCAGCACGAGCTGTTTTTCATCACAGATAAGATCTTTAGCTTCACTGTGGGCATCTCTTTTCTCTGCAGCCTCTCCTCACTACCCTCACAAAACGAAATCCCTGATGGACGGTGAAGCATGAACAGCTAAAATCATTTATTAGTATTACAGTTAGGTAGTTAGCAATTAATGCATCTTTCAAGCTGAATAAAGAACCCAGCTGCAAGGTTAAAATCAGCCAGAATGTGGATAATCTTAGCGGTTCCTCAGCTAGGTCTTCGGGTATGTATTGAAATAATTTTTTATGCTTTGTGTGCATTTCTATGTAAAAGTTTGAAATAATTAACGCCCTACTTCCCTCTCCCCAGCCACTTGGGCCAGCTCCTCCATGGGAATCCCGAGGCTTCCCTGGCCAGCTGAGAAGCATCGTCCCTCCAGCATGTCCTGGGTCTTATTTTAGGTCTTCTCCCGGTTGGACGTGCCTGGAAAACCTCACCAGGGAAGCGTCCAGGAGGCATCCTAACCAGATGCCCGAGCCACCTCAACTGGCTCCTCTTGATATGGAGGAGCAGCGGATCTACTCCGAGCCCCTCCCGGATGACCGAGCTTCTCACCCTATCTCTAAGGGAGAGCCCAGACACCCTGAGGAGAAAACTCATTTCGGCCGCTTGTATCCGCGATCTCGTTCTTTCGGTCACTACCCAAAGCTCATGACCATAGGTGAGGGTAGGAACGTAGATCGAACGGTAAATCGAGAGCTTCACCTTCCGGCTCAGCTCTCTCTTCACCATGACAGACCGGTACAACGCCCGCATCACTGCAGACGCAGCACCAATCCGTCTATCGATCTCACGCTCCATCTTTCCCTCACTTGTGAACAAGACCCCGAGATACTTAAACTCCTCCACTTGAGGCAGGACCTCGTTCCTGACCTGGAGAAGGCATTCTACCCTTTTCCGGCTCAAGACCATGGTCTCGGATTTAAAGGAGCTGATTCACATCCCAGCTGTTTCACACTCGGCTACAAACCGCTCCAGGTATAGCTGTAGACCACGTTCTGATGAAGCCAACAGGACTACATCATATTCAAAAAGCAGAGACCTGATCCTTAGGCCACCAAAATGGATCCTTTCACCTTGGCTGCTCCTAAAAAATCCTGTCCGTAAAAGTTATGAACAGAATCAGTGACAAAGGGCAGCCTTGTCCAACTCTCACCAGGAACGAGCTCGACTTACTGCCGGCAATGCGGATCAAGGACACTGGTCGTACAGGAACCTAACAGGGGCCTGGTACCCCATTGTCGATATAGTTACAATGGACACACATCCAAAGCAGTTTGCTGCTGTAGTAAAACAACAACATAGTAACTAAATCTACTGAATTTCACAGCAGTTCATAAGAATGATGGTGGTTTATCATGGTAGCAGAGTATCAGGGTCATGGGTGGAACAGGGTGGCTGCAGTAGCAGTGTATCCATGATGTGCAGCTCACACAGCTTTGTGTGGAGAGAAACTATGGAGCATGCTGGCCTGTCTCATGCATAGACTTAAACAGCTGTTTTTCAACAATCAACATGTGACAATCAAGCTCAGAAAGAAACAAGTTAAATTTTCCCAAAAGAAACTGCAGTCAGACACTTTTCTAAAGTCTTTTGTTGCCAACTGAATATCTGCAGCAGCTGCTGCCCTCCCCCTCCAGCGGCCATTGTAACAGTCTGTGAAGTGCACCATTTGCAGTGCTACATGTACTGAACAACATCAATGAATCCAATGAAACCTTGAATTTCTGCAAATGGGAAAAAGAGCGAGATGAGAGGCAATTTTTGAACAGACATGCAAAGCAGAGGTTTGGAGTACCAGCATCTCAAAAGCAGAACCACTCAGTGTTAAAGAATGACACCGGATTAAAGCTACCGGAGGTCCTTTAAGGTCAGACTGAAGGAACTAACCTCGGAGCTGCTCAGAATTTACTTTCAGAGGAACTAATTAGAGAGAAACTCTGAGTGTTGCAAAGGAAAATGAAGAGACCACATATATGTGTGACGATGACAGCAGGTCATCAATTCATTCAGTTTATGAAACACATTGAGTGTCTGAACTCTACGACACAATGCTAATGAAATTTAAAGGCTCGATTACTCAAGCCACAAAGAATATGCTTCATTGCTCCAGAGCGGGCAGGTTATTTAGCCTTGTGGAGCATTTTTCATCAGAGTATTCTGTCAAACATGCATCAAGATCTATGTTTATAGACGACATCGGGTCTGACAGGCCAGGGACCATTACAGTCATGTAGTTCTGAATGATATGAAAAAATAATGTTTTAAAACAGCGAATGTATTAAAACACATTAGAAAGTATTGTTAGTATTATTAATATTTGAAACTTTACACAATCCTGGTTAAAACCTTCACCAAGAGTTGATGAACTTTTCACAGACAAATAAGTCTTTAAAATATAAATATATGAAAACACAACATGACATGAGAATAGTACTTCTTAAACAACGTGTTTTAGATCTGTTTGTCGGCTACAGTCGCCATCTTAAATTACAGTCGACCCGACTATAGGTGCGATATGCTTGTCAGCCACTAGATGGTGCCATCAGATAAAAGAAATACTCCAGAGAGCTACTTTAATAAGCTAAAAATATTGTATCTCATTTGTTTGTGAATGTTGGCAACGGATTTCAGGCTGAGTATCCTGAAACGTTCACAAGGCTTCTCGATTTCCTATCACATCACAGCAATCTTGAATGATTTTGAAATTATTTCTCCCCAAAAATAGAAACAGAGGCGTCAGCGTTCTAAGATTAGATTTGTGAGTCTGAAAGAACAAGAAATACGGATTTAATAAATATAATTAAAAGATAATAATTTGGATTTTTTTTTGTCATAATTAAGACAATTAATTGTGTCTACATTTTAACAAGAGTTTTTAAATTTTATGATTTTTGTGCCTGGTGCCTGTACGTTGGGGTTTACCCCGGTGAACGAGAGGGTAGCCTCCCTCCGTCTTCGGGTGGGGGGACGGGTCCTGACTGTGGTTTGTGCTTATGCACCAAACTGCAGCTCAGACTACCCACCCTTTTTGGAGTCCCTGGAGGGGGTGCTGGAAAGCGCTCCTTCGAGTGACTCCCTCGTTCTGCTGGGGGACTTCAATGCTCATGTGGGCAATGACAGTGAGACCTGGAGAGGTGTGGTTGGGAGGGACGGCCCCCCTGATCTGAATCCGAGTGGTGTTCTGTTATTAGACTTCTGTGCTCGTCATGGATTGTCCATAACAAACACCATGTTCAAGCATAAAGGTGTCCATATGTGCTCTTGGCACCAGGATACCTTAGGCCGCAGGTCGATGATCGATTTTGTTGTCGTTTCATCTGATCTGCGGCCGCATGTCTTGGACACTCGGGTGAAGAGAGGGGTGGAGCTGTCAACTGACCACTACCTGGTGGTGAGTTGGCTTCGATGGTGGGGGAGGATGCCGGTCAGACCTGGCAGACCCAAACGTGTTGTGAGGGTCTGCTGGGAACGTCTGGCAGAGTCTCCCGTCAGAAGGAGCTTCAATTCCCACCTCCGACAGAACTTCGAACGTGTCCCGGGGGAGTCAGGGGACATTGAGTCCGAATGGGCCATGTTCCGTGACTCCATTGCCGAGGCGGCTGACCGCAGCTGTGGCCGCAGGGTGGTCGGTGCCTGTCGTGGCGGCAACCCCCGAACCCGCTAGTGGACACCAGTGGTTAGGGATGCTGTCAAGCTGAAGAAAGAGTCCTATCAGGTCCTTTTGGCCTGTGGGACTCCGGAGGCAGCTGATAGGTACCGGCAGTCCAAGCAGAATGCGGCTCGGATGGTCGCGGAGGCAAAAACCCGGGCATGGGAGGAGTTTGGTGAGACCATGGAACAAGACTTCCGTACGGCTTCGAGGAGATTCTGGTCCACCATCCGGCGCCTCAGGAGGGGAAAGCAGTGCACTACCAACACTGTTTACAGTGGGGAGGGTGTGCTGCTGACCTCGACTCGGGACGTTGTGAATCGGTGGGCCGAGTACTTCGAAGACCTCCTCAATCCCACCGGCACGTCTTCCAGGATGGAAGCAGAGTCTGGGGATTTTGGGTTGGGCTCTCCAATCTCTGGAGCTGAGGTCACTGAGGTGGTCAAAAAACTCCTCGGTGGCAAGGCTCCGGGGGTGGATGAGATCCGCCCGGATTTCCTTAAAGGAAAAGTTCGCTTTTTTAGACATTAAGTTTTATGTGTTCCTTCACCCACCCAGTGCTCTGTAAACTTTGACCCATTTCACACACACCCCCCTGCCCAGAGATTTTCAGGGGAGAAGTGATTCATAAANGTACACGGATGAAGAATTGCATTTGCTACACAAAACACACACATCAACACAGATTGTTGACAAAGCTACTGCAGTCTATGATCAACCATCGGTGTAAAGATGATTGCATAAATAATGCGCTAAAATGCGAAGATGATTGCATGAATACGGCAGACATAGCGGAATAAATAATTTTTTAAAAACAAAACTTACCCAGATTTCTGGTACGGCCGAACTCTTCAAAAACAGTCTTTCACTTTTCCCGAACTTTTTCCTGATGTAATCATCCTCTTTGAAGTGTGCACTGCACAAACGAAAGGTTTTGACTCGTTCCAGCCGAGTATCCTTGGAGTAGCCGATTGCTAAAAGCCACTGATGCCTTAGAGAAACGTCCTTAGCAGGAAAAGTGTCAAACCGAAAAGGTGATCCTGTAACATCCTTATTGTTACAACCCGGGAACCTGCAGGTACGCACCATGGCTCGATATATTTAAGAAAAACTACTTTTAAGTGAATTTAGAAGTTGTTGTTTCACTCATACAGCTAGGATTAGCAGCCAGACACGAGCCCGTTCTATAGCTGCGGGGAGTGGCGCAGGGATACGAATGACAAAAAATAGTCCCGTTGTAATGTGACGTTGTAAATTTTTTCTCTTTGTTTGTGAGATGCAAATTAGCCATGCTTTCAGAGGCTAATCCTTTTGTGAGGCTAAACGGCGCAGATAAAGCGCCCCCGAAACTAGCCAGAACTACCTTTATGAATCACTTCTCCCCTGAAAATCTCTGAGCAGGGGGGTGTGTGTGAAATGGGTCAAAGTTTACAGAGCACTGGGTGGGTGAAGGAACACATAAAACTTAATGTCTAAAAAAGCGAACTTTTCCTTTAAGGCCATGTATTGATTACCGGGGCCTGAACCAAATCACCATCAAAAACAAATATCCCCTTCCTCTGCTTGCTTCAACCTTTGAACCCGTACAGGATGCCACCCTCTTCACCAAACTGGATCTCCGCAATGCATACCACCTGGTTCGGATCAGAGAGGGTGACGAGTGGAAAACGGCCTTTAAGACACCCCTGGGTCACTTTGAATACCTTGTCGTGCCATTTGGCCTCACTAATGCCCCTGCTGTGTTTCAATCCCTGGTGAATGCAGTCCTCAGTGACTACCTCAATAAGTTCGTGACCGTTTACCTGGATGACATTCTCATTTTTTCCAGATCTCCCACAGAACACAGACAACATGTCCGAGCTGTCCTTCAGCGCCTCCTGGAGAACCGTCTTTATGTGAAGGCAGAGAAGTGTGAATTTCATGTCACCTCTGTCAAATTCCTCTGATTCATTCTGGAGAGCGGGCGGCTGAAGACAGACCCACACAAGGTCAACTCCGTTCTCACCTGGCCAACTCCCACCACACGTAAGGAACTGCAACGTTTTCTGGGCTTTGCTAATTTCTACCGTCGCTTTATTAAGGATTACAGTCAAACTGCCACCCCACTCACTCAACTCACCTCTGTCAATAAACCCTTCATATGGTCCCCTGCGGCCGAGGAGTCTTTCCAGGCCCTCAAGTCCAAGTTCACCCAAGCACCAGTTCTTACCCGTCCCGACACATCCTCTCAGTTTACACTGGAAGTTGATGCCTCTGACTCTGGTGTAGGTGTTGTTCTCTCCCAAGTCTCGCCATCTGACCATCGCCTCCATCCGTGTGCCTTCTTTTCCCGGCGTCTCTCGGCAGCAGAGCAGAACTACGACGTCGGGGATCGGGAACTGCTGGCCATAAAACTGGCACTGGAGGAATGGCGGCACTGGCTGGAGGGAGCAGAGCACCCCATCATCATTTGGACCGACCACAAGAATCTGTCATACCTGAAGGAAGCCAAGAGGCTAAACCCCCGTCAGTCCCGTTGGTCATTGTTTTTCTCTCGTTTCCATTTCATCATCTCTTTCAGACCCGGATCCAAGAACGTGAAACCAGATGCCCTGTCCAGATTGTACTCTGCTGATAAAGACCCCGAACCAGCCTCCATCCTGCCACCATCCTGCATCGTTGGTGCCGTCTTTTGGGACATTACCAATAAGATCCTGGAAGCCCAACGAACGGAGCCTGACCCAGGTACTGGTCCACCACACAAAACCTACGTACCTACCCGTGTTAGGGGTGCCCTTATTCATTGGGCACACACGGCCAAGTTTTCCATCCACCCGGGGGTTGGTCGCACTCTAGCGCTCCTCCGTAGGTCCTTCTGGTGGCCCTCCATGTTCAAAGACGTCCGTGAATACATCAGTGCCTGTCACACCTGTGCCCGGAACAAGAGCAGCAATCAGCCTCCCTGTGGTCTCCTCAGTCCTCTCCCGGTACCCACTCGTCCTTGGTCTCATATTGCCCTGGACTTTGTCACCGGTTTACCCCCCTCCAATGGGTTTTCTGTCATCCTCACTGTAGTTGATCGTTTCTCTAAGTCCTGTCACCTGGTCCCCCTCAAGTCACTGCCGTCCTCTGCTGAAACTGCTAACCTTCTCATTAAACATGTCTTCCGTCTGCATGGCATCCCCTCCGAGATCCTGTCCGACCGTGGTCCCCAGTTCCTGTCCCGGGTCTGGAAGGAGTTCGCCAGCCACCTGAGGGCCCGGGTCACTCTCAGCTCAGGATTCCATCCACAAACCAACGGGCAGTGTGAAAGGATGAACCAGGAACTTGAGGCCATGCTCCGGTGTGTGTGTTCCTCCAACCCCTCTGGCTGGAGTTCACAACTTCTTTGGGTTGAATATGCCCATAACGCACACACCTCTGCTTCCACCGGCCAGTCCCCTTTCGAAACCGCCCTTGGTTACCAACCTCCTCTGTTTCCGTCTGACCCGACCTCTCCAACCTCCGCTCCCCAGTTCATCCGCCGGGCCCAGCGCACCTGGGCACAGACTAGAGTTGCTCTGCAACGGACCGCTGAACGCAACCGTCGTCTGGCAGACCGCCACAGGCGCCCGGCACCAGCATACACCCCAGGGCAGAAGGTCTGGCTCTCCACTAGGGACATCAAGTTGAAAGACACCACTAAAAAGTTGGCACCCAAGTTCATTGGTCCGTACACCATCAGTGATGTCTTCAGTCCTACCTCTGTCCGTCTGTCCTTGCCCTTGTCTATGAAGGTCCATCCTGTGTTCCATGTTTCCCTGCTGAAACCTGTCTTGTCCAGTCCTCTGTGTCCTCCGCCTGCTCCTCCTCCACCCGCTCGGCTTGTCGGTGGCGGACTGGTCTATCCTGTCCGTCGTCTCCTGGATGTCCGTCGCCGCGGCTTCCAGAACCTGGTGGACTGGGAGGGTTACGGGCCCGAGGACTGCTCCTGGGTTCCTCGGGCCTTCATCACCGATCCCGTCCTCATCCGGGACTTCGAGGCCTCTCGTGCTGCCTCCTCCTCCTCTGCTCGGCCGCCGGGTGGCGTCCGTTGAGGGGGGGGGTACTGTCATGGTCCAGGGTGAGTGTTGTTTGCGGGTGGGCGTGTCTGAGAGTCCCCAGCTGCAGCTGATCCTGTCATCAAGGCCCAGGGGATTTAAGGAGCAGTGTGACTCACCACCGTGCCGGATGATTACTCTGTTTGGGTAGCTCTAGCCATCTGATCTGTCTCCCTGTGATTATCGCACCTNCTGTGTTGGTTGACGCGGCTCTGCAATATCGCGTGGACATCGGGGGCAGTTCCACTGGACTGGCAGACCGGGGTGGTGGTCCCCCTATTTAAAAAGGGGGACCGCAGGGTGTGTTCCAACTACAGGGGGATCACACTCCTGAGCCTCCCTGGTAAGGTCTATTCAGGGGTTCTGGAGAGGAGGGTCCGTCGGATAGTCGAACCTCGGATTCAGGAGGAGCAATGTGGTTTTCGTCCTGGCCGTGGAACACTGGACCAGCTCTATACCCTTGGGGGGGGTCCTGGAGGGTGCGTGGGAGTTCGCCCCAACCAATCTACATGTGTTTTGTGGATTTGGAGAAGGCATTCGACCGCGTCCCTCGGGGGGCCCTGTGGGGGGTACTCTGGGAGTATGGGGTACCAGGCCCCTTGATGCGGGCTGTTAGGTCCCTGTATGACCAGTGTCAGAGCTTGGTCCGCATTGCCGGCAGTAAGTCAGGCTCGTTTCCGGTGAGAGTTGGACTCCGCCAAGGCTGCCCTTTGTCACCGATTCTGTTCATAACTTTTATGGACAGAATTTCTAGGTGCAGCCAAGGTGGTGAGGGGATCCGTTTTGGTGGCCTAAGGATCAGGTCTCTGCTTTTTGCAGATGATGTGGTCCTGTTGGCTTCATCAGAACGTGATCTCCGGCTTTCGCTGGAGCAGTTTGCAGCCGGGTGTGAAGCAGCTGGGATGAAAATCAGCTCCTCTAAATCCGAGACCATGGTCTTGAGTCGGAAAAGGGTAGAATGCCTTCTCCAGGTCAGGGACGAGGTCCTGCCCCAAGTGGAGGAGTATCTCGGGATCTTGTTCACGAGTGAGGGAAGGGTGGAGCGTGAGATCGATAGGCGGATTGGTGCCGCGTCTGCATTGATGGGGGAGTTGTACCGGTCTGTCGTGGTGAAGAGAGAGCTGAGTCGAAAGGCGAAGCTCTCAATTTACCGGTCGATCTACGTTCCTACCCTCACCTATGGTCACAAGATTTGGGTAGTGACCGAAAGAACGAGATCGTGGATACAAGCGGCCGAAATGAGTTTTCTTCGCAGGGTGGCTGGGCTCTCCCTTAGAGATAGGGTGAGAAGCTCGGCCATCCGGGAGGGGCTCGGAGTAGACCCGCTGCTCCTCCACATCGAGAGGAGCCAGTTGAGGTGGCTCGGGCATCTGGTTAGGATGCCTCCTGGACGCCTCCCTGGCGAGGTTTTCCGGGCACGTCCAACCGGGAGGAGACCCAAAGGAAGACCCAGGACACGCTGGAGAGATTATGTCCCTCGGCTGGCCTGGGAATGCCTTGAGATCCCCCGGAGGAGCTGGCCCAAGTGGCTGGGGAGAGGGAGGTCTGGGCTTCCCTCCTTAGGCTGCTGCCCCCGCGACCCGACTCCGGATAAGTGGGAGAAAATGGATGGATGGATGGATTTTTGATAATTTTTTTTCAGTCAGCCACATGTGAAACGTGGCAAAAAAAGAGTGATACGTAACAATTCAGTGTAATTCAGAATTGTGCACACTTCCTGATAATTTTGTCTCCAACTGGTCAACAAGAGTTTATTTATTTTCTATTTTATTTAATTTTTTACAAAACTGAGAATATTAAACTAAAGTGTAACTGTTTATATCTTTTAAACAGTTTTTTTTAAATAAAAAAATGTTGACTTTTCCCCCTTTTAAAATATAACATATTTTTTTCTCCTGTATGTAATTTATATAATCTCTCTCTCATTCACAGAGCAATATTATCTGTGATATTAAATGCTCATAAGAAATTCTAGAGTCTATTTCTTCCAGCTCAGTAACTGTTTAAAGTTTTATTTACTGGGATTTCAAGATAAATGTGTTCCTGTTGTTCAACAGAGAAAATATAAGAACTCAACAGAAGTGCCCTTTTTTAACACCGCCAAATAGTTTTAAAACATTGATTTCAGGCTCTGCAATGGAGCTATCAGCATGAGATCAGAGAATATAAATAGAGCAGATAAAAATGCAAAGCAGCACATCAAAGAAAAAATCCTGGGCTACTTAAAAGTCATCCAAAGAAAGGAAAACTCTGCATAAAAATACAAGTAACTCACTTTATATTAACAGCTTTGTGCCAGTTCAACACTGATAAAACCAGTTGGACCAAAGTATCATTGTGCTGATCAGCCAAGTCACAAGATTTGTAAATATGATTGTTTCACCAAAAAACGTCAAAGTATTCGAGACTTGAAATTTAAAAACAAATGGTACCGGGCTCATCAGCTAATTCAAAGCAGCTGCGATGCAAAGAGCTCCTCTGAGTGGCGCTGATCTGCACAGAGCTCATCCAAGAGGGGAGCTGTCCGCGGTGCTGAATCAGGAGACTGCAGAAGGTGTCCCAAACACATATAGGCAGCAGCCATAACAGTGTACATGAAACCAATGTGCAGATTTGTTTATGTGTATCACCAGCATGTGTTTGGCTAACCAAACACTGCAGAGGTAATAACAACCGGTGAAGTGGAAAGAGCTGAAATTGCTGCTAGAGTCATTTGGTAAATTATAAACACTTCTTTCACCATGGCAGCAAGGCAAAGATCACTGATAGCTCTGAAAGATTCTTGGATATTACAATCACAGGACATCTGCTGCTACTAATGCTCCCCCTGAGGACGTACGAGTGATGAATATTAAAAGAAATGAGTAATGAACTGTTAAAAACATTAGCTTTTATATCCGGTTATGCTGCACTGGTTCTGTGAGGCTTAGGTTTGTGGTTTGACAGATATGAGTTGGTAAAAAGAGAGAAACAAAGTGCATTTCAGTGGACTCATGTATGGAGAGAAATCACACTCAAAAGGTCTTACACAGAGACAAAACTACAATATGCACAAATCAGTTTATTAATACAAAAATGGTTTGAGACTCTTTTAACACCTGACAGATTTGTGCATACATGGTGCATTTAAATGCTGGGTTAAAGCTGGTAATTCTGAATTTTCTTTGAGTACTTCTAAACTTATTTCCATCTAAACTTGTGCTGAAGGGGCAAATATGTTTTTTTTGTGTAAAAATAGAATTGATAGAATTTAAACATTTTTAGTTTTGATCATTTTAGGTTGAAATGTGATTAGTAGAAACATCTGGTAGTCTCATGTACATCAGTAAGGGGTGGTCTTTATTTATTACATAGTTTTAGCTTTACTTTTATTTTTATATATGAATGTCATGGTCCAGGCTGAGCTGCCTGTCTCTGAGTGTTGTTTGCAGGTGGGCGTGTCTGAGAGTCCCCAGCTGCAGCTGATCCTGTCATCAAGGCCCAGGGGATTTAAGGAGCAGTGTGACTCACCACCGTGCCGGATGATTACTCTGTTTGGGTAGCTCTAGCCATCTGATCTGTCTCCCTGTGATTATCGCACCTGCTAAGACCTGTTTCCTGCAATTCCACTAACCTGCCTGTCCTTGCTCCAGGTTCACAGCCTCATCTCCTCTCCACTCCATAACTGACCGGATCCCTGCACGCCACGTCACACTGCCGTTCCCCTGGCCGCTCGCTCTCAGCTGCCCCCCTGCTTCCACCAGCTCACCCGGACCTGCTCTGCCCTCTCCTCACTCCTCGCAGCCCCTTGGAAACCGTAAGACCGTCAGAGCTCAGCATTCTCACCAGTCCTCCCAGATATTCACTCTCTCTCCTTCCCCAGAACCCCACCTTGGATATCCTGCGACCTGTTTCCGCAGCGCCTTCTGTTCCCGTTATCTGCCCTTTTCAGTTCCCCATTTACTGTAATAAATATTATTTTTTTCTACTTACCTGGTTCCCGTTGTGATTCTGTATGTCGTGGGTCAAAAAGCTGCCCCTCAACATGACAGAATCATCCGGCCAAACGAACGACCCCAGTACAGAATCCCATCCGCCAGTAACAGTCCCACCTGTCATTTCCGATACCTTAGCCCGACATGAACACTCCATTCAGACCCTCTGTGAACAGGTATCTACCGCTAACCAGAGTTTATTCCAGATGGACGCCATGTTGCGTCACCTCACTGACACCTTAGTTCCCCCGGAACCTTCAGCCCAGCCTTCGGTTTCCTCTTCGTCCGCGCTTCCGGTTCCGTGTCCCGCAGAAAACTTCCGGGTTGCCGACGCACCGCCAGCTGACACCTTCTCCGGTGAGTTCGGCAAAAGCCGTGGTTTTTTATTGCAATGCCGACTGGCTTTTGAAAGATCACCTGAATCTTTTGCTATGGATTCCGTTAAGATCTCTTACATAATCGGTCTGCTTAGAGGCAGGGCTTTAGAGTGGGCTGAAGCTAGATGCAGTGATGCTAATTTCCAGAAGGGTCCCCTCTCCCGTTTTTTGTCAGAGTTTAAACAAACATTTAGTACCTCGGAGTCTCCTGCTGAGATAGCTAAACGGGTGTGGAACCTACACCAGGGGAAACAGTCTGTTGCAGAATTTGCTGTAGAATTCCGCACACTAGCTACCATCTCCACCTTAGACGACAGCTCACGTCAGGGAGCTTTTTCCCAAGCCCTGAACGAGCGCACAAAGGATCAGCTAGCATTATGCCCAGAGCCCGACTCCCTAGAAGAACTTATTACCCTGGCCATAAAGATTGAGAAAAGACTCAGAGATCGTCCTAGAGGTCCATCCTCTGCTCCAATGGTCCCATTACCTCCCACCAGAACATCACAGAGCCCAGTCACACCCCCTCCCGGGGAAGAACCAATGCAAATTGGAAGGACCCGATTAACCCAGGAGGAACGACAACGTCGGTTAACCTCCAATCTCTGCCTCTATGGTCAGCCTGGTCACGTGGTCTCCAACTGTCAGCTACGTTTAAAAGGCCAAGCCCACCAGTAGTTCCGGGTCTACTGGTGGGTGGTAACGGCGAAGATTCCAATTCCCGATGTTCTCTTCCGTGTACTGTGATGTATAATCAAGGTACTTGTGTTTTGAAGGCTCTGCTGGATTCCGGCTGCGAACGGAACATGCTGGATCTATCGGTAGTCAACAAGCTTGGCATCCCCACGATTCCCCTCCCCACTCCGTTGAGAGCATCATCCCTGGACGGAAACTCCCTTACCGCTATTACACACCAGACTGTGCCGGTAAACCTGCTTGTCTCAGGCAATCATCATGAAGCGATTTCCTTCTTTGTGTTCCCATCTCCCCATTCACCAGTGGTCCTGGGGCACGACTGGCTGGTCACTCACAATCCCCAAGTCGACTGGAAGTTGAGCCAAGTATCCGCCTGGAGTAATTTCTGTTTGTCCCATTGTCTCCACTCTGCTTCACTTTCTGTTCCAGCTCCAGTCTCCAACCCACCGGTTCCTCCCGACCTGTCAGGAATACCAGAGGCCTATCATGACCTACATCTGGTGTTCAGCAAGGACCGAGCCTCCTCTCTGCCTCCCCACAGACCCTACGACTGTGGGATCGACCTCCTGCCGGGTGCCACTCTCCCGTCAAGCAGGTTGTATAGCCTCTCAAAACCAGAACATGACTGCATGGCCACATACATTTCAGAATCACTGGCATCAGGTATCATCAGACCCTCCACCTCTCCACTAGGGGCAGGCTTCTTTTTTGTGGCCAAAAAGGATGGGTCCTTAAGGCCATGTATTGATTACCGGGGCCTGAACCAAATCACCATCAAAAACAAATATCCCCTTCCTCTGCTTGCTTCAACCTTTGAACCCGTACAGGATGCCACCCTCTTCACCAAACTGGATCTCCGCAATGCTTACCACCTGGTTCGGATCAGAGAGGGTGACGAGTGGAAAACGGCCTTTAAGACACCCCTGGGTCACTTTGAATACCTTGTCGTGCCATTTGGCCTCACTAATGCCCCTACTGTGTTTCAATCCCTGGTGAATTCAGTCCTCAGTGACTACCTCAATAAGTTCGTGACCGTTTACCTGGATGACATTCTCATTTTTTCCAGATCTCCCACAGAACACAGACAACATGTCCGAGCTGTCCTTCAGCGCCTCCTGGAGAACCGTCTTTATGTGAAGGCAGAGAAGTGTGAATTTCATGTCACCTCTGTCAAATTCCTCGGATTCATTCTGGAGAGCGGGCGGCTGAAGACAGACCCGGACAAGGTCAACTCCGTTCTCACCTGGCCAACTCCCACCACACGTAAGGAACTGCAACGTTTTCTGGGCTTTGCTAATTTCTACCGTCGCTTTATTAAGGATTACAGTCAAACTGCCACCCCACTCACTCAACTCACCTCTGTCAATAAACCCTTCATATGGTCCCCTGCGGCCGAGGAGTCTTTCCAGGCCCTCAAGTCCAAGTTCACCCAAGCACCAGTTCTTACCCGTCCCGACACATCCTCTCAGTTTACACTGGAAGTTGATGCCTCTGACTCTGGTGTAGGTGTTGTTCTCTCCCAAGTCTCGCCATCTGACCATCGCCTCCATCCGTGTGCCTTCTTTTCCCGGCGTCTCTCGGCAGCAGAGCAGAACTACGACGTCGGGGATCGGGAACTGCTGGCCATAAAACTGGCACTGGAGGAATGGCGGCACTGGCTGGAGGGAGCAGAGCACCCCATCATCATTTGGACCGACCACAAGAATCTGTCATACCTGAAGGAAGCCAAGAGGCTAAACCCCCGTCAGTCCCGTTGGTCATTGTTTTTCTCTCGTTTCCATTTCATCATCTCTTTCAGACCCGGATCCAAGAACGTGAAACCAGATGCCCTGTCCAGATTGTACTCTGCTGATAAAGACCCCGAACCAGCCTCCATCCTGCCACCATCCTGCATCGTTGGTGCCGTCTCTTGGGACATTACCAATAAGATCCTGGAAGCCCAACGAACGGAGCCTGACCCAGGTACTGGTCCACCACACAAAACCTACGTACCTACCCGTGTTAGGGGTGCCCTTATTCATTGGGCACACACGGCCAAGTTTTCCATCCACCCGGGGGTTGGTCGCACTCTAGCGCTCCTCCGTAGGTCCTTCTGGTGGCCCTCCATGTTCAAAGACGTCCGTGAATACATCAGTGCCTGTCACACCTGTGCCCGGAACAAGAGCAGCAATCAGCCTCCCTGTGGTCTCCTCAGTCCTCTCCCGGTACCCACTCGTCCTTGGTCTCATATTGCCCTGGACTTTGTCACCGGTTTACCCCCCTCCAATGGGTTTTCTGTCATCCTCACTGTAGTTGATCGTTTCTCTAAGTCCTGTCACCTGGTCCCCCTCAAGTCACTGCCGTCCTCTGCTGAAACTGCTAACCTTCTCATTAAACATGTCTTCCGTCTGCATGGCATCCCCTCCGAGATCCTGTCCGACCGTGGTCCCCAGTTCCTGTCCCGGGTCTGGAAGGAGTTCGCCAGCCACCTGAGGGCCCGGGTCACTCTCAGCTCAGGATTCCATCCACAAACCAACGGGCAGTGTGAAAGGATGAACCAGGAACTTGAGGCCATGCTCCGGTGTGTGTGTTCCTCCAACCCCTCTGGCTGGAGTTCACAACTTCTTTGGGTTGAATATGCCCATAACGCACACACCTCTGCTTCCACCGGCCAGTCCCCTTTCGAAACCGCCCTTGGTTACCAACCTCCTCTGTTTCCGTCTGACCCGACCTCTCCAACCTCCGCTCCCCAGTTCATCCGCCGGGCCCAGCGCACCTGGGCACAGACTAGAGTTGCTCTGCAACGGACCGCTGAACGCAACCGTCGTCTGGCAGACCGCCACAGGCGCCCGGCACCAGCATACACCCCAGGGCAGAAGGTCTGGCTCTCCACTAGGGACATCAAGTTGAAAGACACCACTAAAAAGTTGGCACCCAAGTTCATTGGTCCGTACACCATCAGTGATGTCTTCAGTCCTACCTCTGTCCGTCTGTCCTTGCCCTTGTCTATGAAGGTCCATCCTGTGTTCCATGTTTCCCTGCTGAAACCTGTCTTGTCCAGTCCTCTGTGTCCTCCGCCTGCTCCTCCTCCACCCGCTCGGCTTGTCGGTGGCGGACTGGTCTATCCTGTCCGTCGTCTCCTGGATGTCCGTCGCCGCGGCTTCCAGAACCTGGTGGACTGGGAGGGTTACGGGCCCGAGGACTGCTCCTGGGTTCCTCGGGCCTTCATCACCGATCCCGTCCTCATCCGGGACTTCGAGGCCTCTCGTGCTGCCTCCTCCTCCTCTGCTCGGCCGCCGGGTGGCGTCCGTTGAGGGGGGGGGTACTGTCATGGTCCAGGGTGAGTGTTGTTTGCGGGTGGGCGTGTCTGAGAGTCCCCAGCTGCAGCTGATCCTGTCATCAAGGCCCAGGGGATTTAAGGAGCAGTGTGACTCACCACCGTGCCGGATGATTACTCTGTTTGGGTAGCTCTAGCCATCTGATCTGTCTCCCTGTGATTATTGCACCTGCTAAGACCTGTTTCTTGCAATTCCACTAACCTGCTTGTCCTTGCTCCAGGTTCACAGCCTCATCTCCTCTCCACTCCATAACTGACCGGATCCCTGCACGCCACGTCACACTGCCGTTCCCCTGGCCGCTCGCTCTCAGCTGCCCCCCTGCTTCCACCAGCTCACCCGGACCTGCTCTGCCCTCTCCTCACTCCTCGCAGCCCCTTGGAAACCGTAAGACCGTCAGAGCTCAGCATTCTCACCAGTCCTCCCAGATATTCACTCTCTCTCCTTCCCCAGAACCCCACCTTGGATATCCTGCGACCTGTTTCCGCTGCGCCTTCTGTTCCCGTTTTCTGCCCTTTTCAGTTCCCCATTTACTTTAATAAATATTATTTTTTCTACTTACCTGGTTCCCGTTGTGATTCTGTATGTCGTGGGTCAAAAAGCTGCCCCTCAACATGACAATGAATGTATCATTTAATTTTTTTGTCTGGATTGCTTGAGTTCACAGATTTTTATTTTATTTATTTATTTTTTGCTTTCTAGTTTATTATCTGTGTCACCATTGATTGTTTTCTCTCCTAGATTTCTGTAAATTTATAGTTTCTATGTGATGTCAGCACCATAAGGAAATACCCACCTGAAAGGCAAAACAGTGCTACGCTCCACTGTCCTCCAGCCAATGTTTTAAGGTTTATGAATTCAACTCAACCATCTGTATAAAGCTGCTGTTACAACACAAAAATGAAACACAACAACACATTACTTTTTATTTTTAAAGGTTCAAGTTAACTGATGCATGATTGGTAAATTAAAGAGTTCCAAACACACTTCACATCACAGATTCAACAGGGAAATATTTCAGCAGAAATGAGAGATGAAAGAGTTTACTGATACATGAAACATAACGTTTTGGCACAGACTACTCTAAAAGCTTTGGAGCAGATGGTAGAAAGAGCTGCAAGTGGGTGTCTATAACTGTTCCAAAACCCACCTGGAAGGTAATCGAGACCAGAAACATGTTAAAAGGGACGTGTGATGTGAAATCAGTTTAAAGCTACATCACCAGCCACCTCCTATTTGTATTTATGAGCAAAACTGTCCCCTTAGCTTCGAGTATCAAAAACCTGTTAGGATGAATGTAGGCTGTAAACGTGAATGATGCCCATCTACCTCATGTTTTAATAATATGCAGAGGAATACTGCCTGGGGCTGCAGCAAAGTAAGCTCCAGCACACAGTCTTCAGAGTGAGTAGCTTGTGGCTAAAACAAGTGAGCAGAAATAAGCGCTAAAGAATTATTTAGTGGTGGGGAAACCTCTCCGCAAGCTAAAAGAGATGGGGACTGAGAGCACGCATGTTAAAGTGTTTGAGAAAAACAGTGGATTTCAAAAGGAAATAATGGAAAATGAAACATGAAAACTACAAATAAATAACAAAAATTTGAATCAAAAATAAATCAAGTTTGCATTCCCCCCCCCAGTTTTAGAGTTAGTGACTTCAGATAATGAAAGAAATTAACTCAAAAGGATTTGAACCATTTTCAAAGGTGTTCCTTTGCATTTGTTTTGAAATAATTAGTTTGTCATTATAGATAGGTTCCCTGAGTGGCCTCTGTTTAGAGAAATAGCATTTAATTCAATTCAATTCAGTTTATTTATATAGCACCAAATCTCAACAAGAATTATCTCAAGGCACTCCACAAAGTACACATTCCAATACAGTTCAGTTCATTAAGCCAATCAGTAAAACGTTTTCTATATAAGCAACCCAGCAGATTGCATCGGGTCACTGACTAGCGTCAGTGTTTTTTTTAAAAAATCCTTATACTAAGCAAACATGTAGCGACAGTGGAGAATAAAAACTCCCTTTTAACAGGAAGAAACCTCCAGAGGATCCTGGCTCAGAATAAGCAGTCATTCACCGCGACAACCAACCCAACCCAACTCAAATCATTTCAACTCAACTAACCCAATTCAACTCAACTCAACTCAACTCAGCTCAACCAACCCAACTCAACTCAACTCAACTCAAATCATTTCAACTCAACCAACCCAACTCAACCAACCCAACTCAACTCAACTCAAATCATTTCAACTCAACCAACCCAACTCAACTCAACTCAACCAACCCAACTCAACTCAACCGATCCAACTCAACCAACCCAACTCAACTCAACTCAACCAACTCAGCTCAACTCAAATCATTTCAACTCAACCAACTCAACTCAACTCAACTCAACCAACCCAACTCAACTCAACTCAACTCAACTCAACCAACTCAGCTCAACTCAACTGACCCAACTCAACTCAATTCAACCAACCCAACTCAACTCAACTCAATTCAACTTTATTTATATAGCACCCTTCACAGAAAAAATATTCACAGATCTTTTCACATATGGAAATATCAAAGGATAAAAGATTAAACAACAAAATACATTCAACAATCAGTAGCAGATAAAGTAGCAATAAAGCCACAGCAATAACATATCATTGAAACAACCCATAAATACACTAAAAAGAGGAATCCCAGATAGAGCCATAGCTTTTGGTCCGGTACTGTCCTCTTCCTCATTCGTCTGCAAACCATTGCTCAACAACTCACTGCAGTCACTTTGCCGGACACCTTCGTTGTTGACTTGCATTATCACGTGCAATGGTTCATGCACTGTACATCACTGCAGTTCAATGTTTCCTCTATTATTCTTACAAATATAGAAGACAAGGAGGAGACTTTCTGGAATGAAATGTCTGTAGTGAATGTTTAATATAATTTTATAAACTTTTTTTATAAACATTTTTGTGTTACATTGTTACTTTTCCTCGAATATGAAATAAATCTTGCAAGACTTCAAGAGGAAGTGTACTATTTTTCTGTGGTCGGTGATGTCTATGCTTAAACGCAGATTTCCATGTACCAATAATGAGAACAACAATTATAGGAATTGCTGTGAAGTTTTGCAGATCAGAACTGTTTGGTCTCTGCTGCATTTCAACTTGCATTAGCTCATCAGTCATGTGGGACAGAAAAATCTGTTTGTCCAAACAGAATCTGTTCAGGAAGCTACATATTACAGATAGGTAGTGTTTTTTTACACCAAAATGCTTCAAAATGGCCGACATAACCCTGTGAATCTGATAAAAAAGAATCTGAGAACCTATGGACTTTATAGTACAAAGCCTCAAGAAGAAAAAAGTGCTTTAAATCATTTATAGAAACTTAAACACCTGAGTGATCAAGCAAAAACAGTGTTGAAAGAAAAAAGGAAAAGCATTGAATCTCTTAGAGGCTCAGAAAATGATTGGAAAGCAGAAGGAAGTCAGACAAGCTGGGAATTGTGTGTAGAGAAGTGTTTGGGATGCCAGTGTGCCAGGCTGAGGCAGTGAGTAAAAGAAGCAAAAGATCAATATGAGAGCCTACAAATGTGAGCTTCTTTGAGAAAAGATGATATAATTTTGTGTCAATCGGGCTGTTCAGTTCAGTGTAAATGTGAACTTTGGTTCATGAATGGACTCAAAAACAGCTGCTGAATGAACGTGTGAGAAGATCAGAGACCCAGACAAGTCAGGTCACCAGAGGCAGCGGAATGATAACACACCAGAGAAGAGAGAGAGAGAACATGAGGAAAAGCATCATGGATGCAGGAAAGATTCAGGAGGAAAGAGGATGTACAAGAGAAGACATTTAGTTTCAGTTACATAACTTACACTTTTTTTTCCAGTTTAATGAAAAGAGAAGTCTCTTACAGGCTTTTTAAACAACATGAACTATTACAGACCGCTGTGTTGCACATCATAGAGCATAAAAAACTAAATCAGTGATCAAAATTGTCCTAATCTCTTCAGCTCTTTTTTATTTATAATATATATATATATATATATATATATATATATATATATATATATATAATATCTGCTTCAAAGTTTGACAAAGAAGGAGTTTACTGCAGGCTCCAGGGCACTGGCAGCATGTCCAGAAAACAACTACAGTCCCGCCTGATCATTTGCACAATTTAATCCTTGTTCTATGTGTTTAATTTGTTCTTCAAAAGGGATAAAACCCAGAGTATAAAATGATGTTCCTCAACAGAAACATATTTGCTAAAGAAACAGAGCTTTTCTAAGCAGATTTGATTTGATTCGCCATGTTTCTGTGAATTATGAGTGAAATCTCTGCTACATGTTATCATGATTATAGCTGATCTTTGAGACAGCAGCTCTACTTTCATTTGTCCATAATCTGCTCAAGCATTGTGGTTCTACTTTCTATTTTCTTTAGATATGTAGAGCATCTACGTAGGATACAAAGTCTGATTGGGTTACAACTGACTTCTACATTGGATTAGAGGTCATTTATCTACAAATCAACTCTTCTCTAGCTGGTTGGGATGACTTTAACACACTGTGGATAATTACAAAGATAGCTTAATCACCACTTCCTGATAAAATAGTTAAAGATGAAATTACATCACTTCTATCGTGTGTGTGTGTGTGTGTGAGAGAGAGAACCAGAGCGATGTTCTCGTTTTACATCAATGAGATGCGACTGACACATCCTAAAGATGATAACAGTATAACACGTAAAGCGTTTTGTAAAATAATCCATGAAACATAACAGTTTACATCGCTGTGGAATTGCTGGAAAATCAACAGGAGCAGATAAAAATGACATTTCTGAAACGTTTTCTTTCTGAAGGCCGTGAAGCACACACACTCCATGTTTACAGGCTAATACGACATGACTCAGACTAACTTATAGGGTGTTTTTATGGCTTTCATCACCATCAACTCAAAGTCGTAAAGACGTTTTCATCTTTGTGTTTCTCTTGTCTTTATTGTCACAGCGTAGGCTCATTGTGCCAGCCTCTCTGCTGAGCCGAAATGCTTTCTCTCCCGTGAGGATTACCGACTTCCTGAAGGAGCATTTTGGAGTTTGTTCCAATCAAGAAGGTGATTCCTGCTGAGGTCACTTCTACAGGCATGGTAAATCATCTTTGTTGTTAGAAGTGCGGTTCCAATCAGATGCAGTCCTCTGTGCTGACCAGTCAGTTACCTAAAATATGGGCATTCCTGCAGCCCTGAATACTCAGTAATTTTAGTAGAGTGCAGCTTTTTTTTCTCCTTCCTGACAGAATTGCCACTCGGCTCTGTCACGGCTAATGGAAAATTCAAATATATTTCGATTGCACACAACACATTGTATGAGGAAATTTAAAATGAGTCATACAAGATTTGTAGTACTATGTGGATGAGAAGATATATAGAGATACAGTACTTAGACCTTTATATCAGGATGTCAAAAGTAATTATAATAAGTTGATCTAACACAAACTCATCATTTTGTTTACTTTTTTCTGCTGTAAAATCATCCAAACTCCATCTTTCTCTCCTTTTGATGATTAATCACGTGTTCATTTCTGATTCTGCTGTACGTTTCAGACAATCTCCTTTATTTCTGTAAACAGCGTTCGGTATATTCACAGAGCGATGCTGAGATGCAGGCAGACTTTATTGGTTTCATCACTTCCAAGGCTACCGGCACTAAAATTATACAAACAGAAATTCTGAGCAGCTTCAGATCGCGCCGTTCGCCTTCGGGAAGGATTTATTGAGGGCAAAGAGCAGTGACAGTGTCTCGCTGTCCCCTGAAGAAACAAGCGTTTGGACAGACTGGCTGAGGTTTTGCCTGAAGCCCTGCTAAGAAAGAAAAGGAACAGCTGTCCTTGACACAAACACTGCAAACACATATCTGTGAAGGCATGCAGACAGAGACAAACACACAGATACACATATTCCAACGTCATTACTGCAGGGCTCATCTTTGACTCCACAGGACGACCATCAAGGAGAAGCTCAGAAGGTTCAGACTTTCATCACAACTTTATTTCTTGCTCATTTGTTCACAATCAACCAGGAAGAATTTTAAATATCTTTATTGTTTCATAAATATTTAAAGGTTGAATATGGAGCACAAACACCAAAGTGACATCTAGTGTGTGGAGGTTGTAGTTGCAACAGCAGCTTACCTATCCATTAGAAAAGTCGCCATTTCCGAGTGCGTTTTGATGCCGTGAAAATGTTTTATTTGTGTCCATCTGTTGTAGGCTTCACCTAAACTCACTCTGGTTTTAGATCTTTTATGATCGCTCCACTTCTGAGAAGGATAACAACATCTTCTGGGCTCAGAAGCAGCTGCTTGACTTGCAGAGTCCGCCATTTTCCACAGTGTCAGCCTCGCTGTGATGAGCAGACTGTTTACCGTATTTGGCAACCTGCAATGGTGCCCTCTATTGGCTGGTAGATGTAAAAATAAACCCAGTGTTGTGCCCGTCAAAATAAATATTTGATTATTTTTAATTAAAATATAGCTTTTAGATGAAATACTGTACCTTTATTCTGCACACCTCTAAACGCCCCGTGGAGGGATTATTTACAGTTTTTCTCAATTGCTAAAACACTAAACCCTGTTGTCTGAACCAAATGCTCAGTTGCCTGAACCCACTGATTGAATCAATCACTCTTTTAGCAAAACCATCAGCACGTTTCACCTGTTTAGACACCACTTGCCAACACGTTTTCATTGTGATGCACCAGTGCTGCATAACGGTCAGCACAGGTGACAAACGTCAATCACAAGTAAAGCACAGGTGTCACCACTTGAACACAACAGCTAAAAATTGATCACACTTGTGGCTAATGATGTGAAGGAACAAACACAGTGCTTCATCCATATAGATGTATTCATGCATCCAGTTGAAAACCCCTCTGTAGAAATAGATCTAAGTGATACAGAAAAAGTGATTTAGGCCACTACAGCATATGTCTGGATAATGTGCCAACCTGTAAGTACTGGAATCTTTGCTCTTTGCACTTACAGAAATATTTGTATATTTTTGTACTTTATTTTTAGTATATGGGCTTACTGTACATAAGTGTAAATGCACACAATTTCTGTTTTGTCTTTTTGTTCAAGTGCTAAATGCAGTTATTTTTGTTTTGCAACATTCATTTCCCCTAAACATTTATTTCTCCAGCTTCATGTCCTGAGCATTGTGTTTTCTATTTTTCTACGTAGTGTTTAGTGACTGTTCAGTAGTGATTGTCATTTTGATTGACTCGGGGCACGATTTGACAACATAGTTCAGTTTTGAGCACAGATTGAACTGTTTTGAGGTGAAAGTTTGGTTTTGCAAGAAGAGTCTGAGGTTTTGGGGTTTTAGCTTGAAAATTGGGTTTTGTGTTCACAAGTTAGAGAAAGGGAGAGCAGCTTTCAAGAAATGTGTCTTAGCAATCGAGAAAAACTGTAAATGTTTTCTAGGAGTTCATAAGTATACTGCTAGGACTGCTATGGAGGGTGGTATGGCATGTGACCCCTGTTTGATCAAACAGAGAGCAGGAGCTATGAGCTCTTGGAACTGCCTATGTCTGCTATATAATGATCTACGAATGTCCATGTTTGAAAAGATTCAGCGTTAAAATCCTGATTTGTTTTGGCTATCAGACGGTGGAATGTTAAGTTGGTTTTTTGACAAGACCACTTGTTTATTCTGGAAGAGAAAATGTAAAAGTGGAGTATTGGTGAGTGCTGCTAATGATAGAGATCTAAATACTTCAGCATCAGGCCACAACATTCTTGAGCCAGTTAATGAGCTGCTGAACTCTGCAGCAAACATCGTGTTTTAGCATAAAAAAAGACATGAGTTGTCCTAATTAGCAGCATGTTGTGGTTATTTCCATAGAAAATATGTGCAGGCACATCTGGCAGGAAATCATTCCAGTGGTTTGTGGGTTCATGTCAAAAGTCTTGTTGAAATGTGGGTAATGTTAATATTTTACAGGGATTTCATCTGTTCAAGAGACTCTTAAAGTAACTCTGAAGATTTAGACTTCCACTTCAGCTACTCCCTTCATGTGTGTGTGTGCGTGTGTGTGTGTGTGTGTGTGCGCGCACATGTGAAAGAGAGAGAGAGAGGGAGGACAGCCTTTTCATGACCCTTGAGTGCACATTCATGATTTGTGAGCAGTTGTTTAAAGATTGATTTTTCTTTCAACATCCTACTCTACTTGGTTTGGAAATGGGTCTGTGTGGGGTGTCAGAGCGCTGTCTCCAGAGAAACAAAATCTGTGAAGCAGAATTTCTTGTTTTCTGTGATTTTCTTTGACTGGTGGGGATTCTGTAATCCTACAATTAAGCTGCAACTCCTTCTTTCTAGCCTTAGGTTAGAGGTGGTGTTTCAAGGTTTAAGATTCTGGGATATTCCTAAAAAATCTTTTAAGCTTGTGGGCCTTAGGTGTGTGTTTGTAGATATGCTGTCAGTTTTCTCACCGAGTGTACTGGCACACGTGAGGTCAGAGCCTATTATCTGAAGAAGAATCAGAGGTGTTCGGTCAGGTTTTGTCTCCAGAGAACTTCCCTTTGCAGAAACAAGACATGCACATGTGTTTGTTGTCATCATATTTCAACAAATCAGGTGAAGATTTATCAATAAAAAAACTCTTCCTGCAGGGACTTTGTGACAGAGAAGCTGAATTTCAAGAGAAAATTTTGAATGAAAGATTTTCCAACGAGCCGTTTATCTCTTCTTGAATGTTGACAAATATAGCAGCATTTGATAAAGGTTGTTTTTCCTCAGTCTGTCAAAATTCAGAGCGAGTAAACAACTTCATGGCCGTTTTTACAGATTTTAAAGATCTGTAGATGATTACCCGTTTAGCAGCGTACATGATGCTCCGTGACGACAAACCTCTCTTACATCCTGCTCTATATTTGGTGTTCTATCATGTCTTGCGCGCACACACACACACACACACACACACACACACACACACACACACATATCGTGTGGTCTCGATCGCTTCTGTTATCCATCTTCAAGATAAGGAGAGGTGGACCTTGAACTATTAATAGGGTTGTAGGGGTTTAAACGCTGGATCATTCATGGGACGTGGTGATTGGCCGGGAAAGCGCGGGCAGTAGAGGGCGACATTGTCCCCTACTGCCCGCTGATAAACAGCGAAAATGATGCCATTAACACTGGCGAGGCTCTGAAGATGGTGACTATGTGACGCAAAAACTGTCAGTAATCCAAGGTAAAAACCATCGCTACGCTGTGTATTAAACAAGAAAAAATAATGGAGATTGAAAAGAAACACAGAAAGAACATAACATGGAGGTTGTAGTGTGATGGCTGGTGCTGCTTTTCTGCTTCTGGACCTGGATGTCCACACACAAACCGATGGACCCATGAATTCTGCTTTTTATCAGAAAATCCTGCTGTCTGACCTTTGACCTTAAAACTGCCTTGATGCTAGAAACCTTCAATGTGACTGAATTTGATCAATTTTGTAAAGAAGAGTGGGAAGAAATTCCTCCACAGTGATGTGAGACTCATTTAAAGGGACACTATTCAGTTTTGGCTTGTTTTTAGCACCCCCTAGTGTTCGCTGGCGAAAGCGAAAGTAAAACTTATCTCTCCTCATTGCGCGTTTGTCTTTTTATTATTAAAATCTTTTAATTATTAAACAAATCAGCTGTGTTCATGATCTAAAACATGCAGGAAACGTGCTGGAAGCAGACTGCAGATCCAGGTAGGTCAAGCTGAATTTTTCTAAGTCCCAACAGACCGGACCGGCAACTGTGAAGTTGCAAATGGAATATTCTGGCCACAGGGGGCGACAGGGGCTGGGTGGCCTTTCATTCACCCTGTAAAGGGTCATTTCAGCACATACTGGCTCAAGAAAATGATTTAAAAATATAAAAAAGTTGCAAAGTATCCCTTTAAGAAAAAAAAAAAAACAAACAAAAAGCAAGGAAAAACAAACATAATTCAGAATTTTTTTCTACCCTCTTCAACATTTTGAAAAGTTGCAGCTGTCCCAGTTGCAGAAGTAAACAAATAATGATGGATTCCAAATTATTTTTGACAAATGTCTAAAACCAGCGAAACATTTAAATGCGTGAATCAAAATCCAACGCTACGTACAAACCAACAGAGAATACAACAAAAAAACAGGGTTATTGTGGCTGCTTCTTGTTCCTTTGAGAGAAATAAAATATCCAGTAAAGCGAGGAAGAAAAGTTCAGGGCAACATTCAAGCGGAGAAAGGTGAAGATTAAAAAAGAAATCAGTCGTGGCCGCTCTGGGATCAGCACTCTGTCTAGCAGCACATGGCTGCCCGGGTAGAAAATCCAGCTGCATATAAACTGGCTCTCACTTTCTGTCAAATGTGTTTTCTTGAGACTTACTTTGGTATTTTTCTCTGCTTATTTTGCAAAGCACATCAGCAGAATACAGAAGCTGGTCATGCTATAATAGTACCTGTTTCTCTTTTATATATAGGAAAACAGCTCCAGGTCCTTTGTAGCCAAAGGGGCCGAGGAAGGAAATGCAGCTTTATTGTACTAAAGTTATAAAAGTAGTGAAGGATTGTGAGCATTAAAGGTGACATAGGTGGTAGCTGCTTTGTTCGTGTTCCACACTGAGAGATAAACATGCAGGCAGAAAGCCAGGGATGGATTTGTAAATAAAATGTTATGAATACAAAAGTCTGCATGTGGACAATAATGACAATTTATCCTGTAAGAACAAAGTACGGTATGAGATATTGGCTGATGTCCTGCTTTGAACTTAACTGTTTCACGAGAAACACGTCCAACATATGGAGAGCTGACGGAGGGGTGGGAGTGGGGGTGGGGTGTATAAACAATGCCACCATAGTAGGTGTTTAGGGAAGGAGGATGCAGCAACAAGCTCATTAGCACAGAAAGATGGTGAGAGAAGAGTAGAGAAACTTAAACTGTAACTTTTACACGAGCAGCAGCAAAGACCAATCATATTGTTTTTCTAAGTGGAGATTGTTAGCTGCAGCACTGTTTTAGAGGACAGGAACAAAAATAGGACAGTGGATCCATAGGCTCCTCACAGTTCGATTTAATTATGATTCAGAGGGTTTTGATGCAATTATAAAACCCTTCCTGATGCATCTAGAGGCATTTTTTATTGCATGAGGGGGATTAAAAATATTGCAGCCAGCCACTAGGTGAAGGGGTATGCTCAGGTTGTTTCAAATTCCATGTGATATTCCTGTATCTAGTCATTGTATATTAGGGCTTTCACATCTGGGTTGGCTTGGCCCAGCCCTGGTATCTGGGTAATCCTGGTAGCCCTGGTGTCTGCTGTGAGGAGCACACAGCAGTCTCAGTGAGACAATAGAAAGTAATGTGCTTTATATCAGAGTCTCCAAAAGCAACACGGCTCACGGCCGCTTTTGTTTACTAATTTAAGGAAAAACCAAGGACTTTTCTGTGCATCTTTTGCCCCGCCCACATGCTCGGAGACATCCGCGTTCTTTAGAAGGCTGTCAGGAGCTGGCTGAGGACTGGCATGTTGTATGACCCAAGCGCGGATTGAAACTGACACTGGGTTTGAACAGACACGCAAATTAATATAGGAAGCCGCGGCACGTAGCTCGAATGAAAACGAGAGTACGTGCGATTCCAGAAATGAAGAGATACGACTCACTTGGTGTCGACAGGCTGGACTGGAAAATGACTGGAGAGCTCTGGAAGCGATTGGGACGCTGATTGAGCCGGAATGCCAAAGCAATGACTGAGCCCAGAACTATGAGTCTGACTTCCTGAAATACTCCCGAGCTGGTGACGTCGGCAGGAAGTCCTGTGCGGGGCATGATGGGAAGTGGAGTCCGGAGGCTGGTTAGATCTGAGGGGAATGAAGGCAGGTTCTGGAGTTCTGTGGCAGGTTTGGGTATGAGGTGGAGGAGTTCAGGGGTCTGTGCGTTTCTCTGATCAGATTTGAAGTGGGTGTCGGGGAGCCAGGATCGTGACAAAGGCAGTGTGAACAAAACCTGGCCGTGCGGGGACGGGCCGACGCTACCAAGACTGGACGGGGCCAGGCCAGATGTGAAAATGCCATATGTCAATGGTACGATACACAAGTAATGAGACGTTGGGATTGACGTTTCACTGACAAGGCCTTTTTATATAAATGAACAGTAACTGGGTTTTCTTTAAAACACACATGCTCAGAGACATGAACATGACTGCTCACACACACTCTGGTGAATATGCATGAGGTTTGATGCTTCCTAGGGGGATGACAGACTGTTTTCAACCTCCTTTGATCTATGTGGATGCTCCTGAATCCCCAAACATACACACTCACATATCATCTGCAAATAAACACACTGTCCCTTTGAACCTTGGCCAAGACGACGGTTGTGTGGTCCAATCAGAGCGTGAGACGGGGATAATCCGTGTAGAAAACTGCATCAGCCAACCCCTGTAACATTTTACATCAAGCGGTGAGGACAAGGAAGAAACTGTTTATCTGAGAGTTTGTTGAGAACGGATGCTAAATGGAGCAAAGTCTGCTACTGTACACTGCACAACTCTTTTGTGTAAATTAGTTTTTCTTTTTACTTTGCTGTTGTGTGCCGAGCGCTGCGAGCCTGAGAGTAGTTTTCGCTTGTGAGTCTGCATGTGACTGTTGAATAGGCTTCTTGTCATTGACCTAAAAACAGTGTGAGAGCTGCCAGTGTCGCTTAAATCCTCTTTTCTTCTCCATTCCCCCGGTCTGTGTCTTCCAGTCAACACACACTCATCTTTGTGTCTCTGTGTGAACATGCCTCAGTGTGTGTGTGTGTGTGTGTGTGTGTGGTGTGTCTATTTAAACATCATACAGACTCACAAATGTTGTTCCTGCCAACAGAGATGAGAGCATACAGTCCACAAAGACTCTAACTATCCCACTCTTTGGTTTTCCCACCGTCCTTCCTCAGCCACACTTTATACTCCAAGGTACCCATGGGATATCATTAGTGTTATTACTGCATTGAGATAAATGAGAGCACATACGTGTGTGTGTGTGTGTGTGTGTGTGCGTGTGTGTGTGTGTGTGGATAACTTGATGGAGGTGGTGAGACTCTGCTTCCTCAAACCCACCCTGAAGGATTGGACATAATTACAGAGTGATTACAAACTCTGCCTTCAGAAGATTTAAAGTACTTTTTTTTCTTTATTATTAGAGGCTACTTCATTCTGTTCTTCATTAGGTGAGCATATTTGCATGTGTTTAAAAGTGTGTGTGCTTATTTACACATTTTTCAACAAAAAGGTCTAGGGAAAGGCTTCTGTTCTCTTTTTGCAGCCCAAAGATGTTGCGTCATCTAAATCTCTCCTCCAGGGTTGAGGGTTAAGCATAATTATGGCTGCTGCTTTCATGTTTTCTCTCATCCAGGCTGGTCTTCAATGCCACCGCTGGCCTTTCCTTCAGTTTCAGGGGAGTCATTTGACACACTGGGGCTGTAAACTCAGACCCTGACTGACACAGGCTAACACACACTGAGACACACTCACGTGGAATTTATTTAATCATGTGCATCAGTTCATTATTTGAATATTTTAATCCCTCATTCATCACTCATTTAAGAGCAGGTTCAAGGAGAAAACATTTTTTACCTGCTATGATCAGTCACTCTGAGTTGCACATGCAGGCTGAACATGAAAATAGTCTTCTACCCCTATTTCCTGCATTAGAAAATACAGATTTATGTCACACTGAAAATTAGCATTCATGGATTCATCCATCTTGGTTCATAACAAGGAAGGCTGTTGATGATTTAGCATCCAGAAGAGAGCAGAACACGTTTCGGCTAGTAGAAGCTAACCATTAGCATTAGCAGCGCTACAACACGGCAGAACTCCTCCAGGCTTATTAATAAGACTCCAAATCCTGCAGTTTTCTGCTCCCCACTCGTCTGGCTAACTTCTACTTCCTGAAACAGGAGCACCAGAGCTTTTTTCCACAGAGAACAACTCAGAAAAGCATTAATTTATACTAGAGATCACAACAAATGTATTGAAATACCGAGTGAATGAAGACTTTAACTATATATTCAAGTTTGAACAGTGTAACGTTTAGGTCCCTGAGTGTACGTTTCAAGTAATTTCTACATTTAGATCTTACTGTACTATAAAATAGTGCTTATCTGCAGCCTGTAGAGCCCAAAATCAATTTTTGTTTTCATTCAGTTCATGGCAGTACAACATTCTACAATAACAATAAAGTAATGCAAAAGCTAAAGTTAAAAGACTGCCCCCTAGTGGCTGGCTGCAGTACAGGCTTTAAGTCCTGCTACATTCAATAATAAATGGAATATTTGGTAGCACTTTACAATAAGGGTCCCTTTATTAACGTTTCTGGTATTGTTAACTGTAGCGACATCAACCCTTGGTTTTTCTCCTAAATGAACTGTGTAACACTTTAACTTACAGACCGTGCCAAGGCTGCAGAAGAGACTCTGATATCTGCCCAGAGACATCTATCTTAGTTTGGTCTAAGTGCCGCTAGCTTATCCAGCAGGCGACATCACGACTCGAGGAAGAAACTCAAGGATTTCGCAAAGACTTTCCTATCTTTTCTTGAATAAAGTTCATCTTTCCGGACTCGTGAAATACTTTTACAAATATAATCTGAATGCATGAATCATTATATAATAATAAGAATGATGGTTAAAATGAATGTTGTTCCTGTATTTCATATCTTTAATTACACATTTAGGATTCATTTAAGTAATGCTAATCATCATCTGATAAATATCCACAAATAATAGTATTGTGTTTGAATATTTAATTCACACTCACATTAAGTTAATAAGTCACACCACATTAAGCTGATTCATCCTTAAGTGTTGATGAAACTGGTGTCTGAGGTAACTTGGTAACGCCTACTCTAATGTGTCCAAATTTGATTTGCTCAAATTTATAAACAATTAGAATAATAAAACTCCCGTGTCGGCCAGAACACTTCAGTTCCTAAAGGAGTTCCTGAGTTCCTAAAGGAGTTCCTGCAAGCTCCTGCAACCAAGCTCCTGACTAGGTCACCTCCTCTCAAAGGGGTGAGCCTAAGACAACAAGCTATGCTTCCTTGGTTTGGCCGGCCGGGGAAAAGCAACGCTTAATAATTAATAATATAAGGAACCATCCTCTCTTTTTGATCGAGATCAACTATTTTTGTGAACTGCCTCCAAGCTAAACCAAATCCACCAGACGACGCAGTCACCTGGAAGTCACCCAGACCATCGGTTCGCATCCGGACCTGCTACAGCTCCATGCCTGAGGCCTCCTCACTGACACTCGTCAGCCACGACCTCTACTGACCCTTGAGTCACCGGGAGCTTCCGCACACAAGGTGAAGTAGCCCTGCACGCTGGTGTCAAATGGTCTTTATTAATTTGATAACTTATTAAAACATCCAGATTTGATTTAACCCAGACATCATAGGATCTAAGACACTTAATGCTGATTAGGCAACCTCATCTAGCTTGCACTACATCACCTCATTAATGGTCTCAGTATCTTGTTTATAACCATCATCCATAGTAATTGTCCTGTGTCATCATTGATTGAGAAATATAGTATTAAATTTATTTTTATAACTATTTTCTTGACTCTGTCTGAATTATTCTGAAGTGTGTGGATTACCTACAGGTAAAAGAACCTAGATTATTGTTAAATTAACATTCAAAGATCATTAAGATTAATAATTCATATTTATATGAATTATTACATTTTATTGATCCATCTTTAAATATGTGGCAATAGCCCTCATGCTACATAACTATTAAGTGTCTTTAAGGTTAGGACAAGGGGGCTGGGGGGGTGTCTGCTTAGTAATGCATTACATAATATGGTTGAGCAGTTACTAATTTATTTAATAGTTTATTAATGCTTAAGAATGCAGAAGTAATGTTAATAATGGGCCCTTATTGTAAAGTGTTACCAAATATCTGCTTAATTCAAGATTAAAATACCTCAGATAGTTTTAACTTCTATTGGCGTTCTCTTAAGCTCTTATCTGGATGTTTCATCTTCTAATATTCAATTTCCTATTTTGTTTAACTGGGTTTAAATTTAGCAGAAAGGGAACGTAAATTTGTGTTTAGCTGATAATTCCTTTGTCGTAACAATGCTTCTTGGTAATGAGTCTTATACTCGAGAAAAGTCTGATTAGTCAAATTTACAATGAGGTGCAACTTTTAGAGATTGTGCATCCATTGAATGAGAAACACAGCTGAACATGTGGATAGTGTCCCTCTAAAATTAGCCCAAAGTCTCTGCAATATTCCAGTGTTACAGTGTCTGTAAACGGGATAAGAAAAAAACTATTGTGCAGTTTGGGCCGGGCGAAGACTGAAAGTAGATTGTTGCTGTCTGAAAACAGTTTAAATCTCAAAACCTTTATGGTGATTCATGCAAACACCCAGTTAATCCAGTAGGAATATTCCTGCTGGAAGTGCTCCAGGCTGAGCTAGAAGAGTTAAAGTTAGGCAGCTGCTGCAGTTTGTGCTTGCAAATCTAAAACTCAATGTAAAAAGCATATCATGTGGAATTTACAGCGACATAATCGCTGTGATTTTTTTGAGACTGAAACATTTTTTTCTTGCAGCAGCAATCCACTTGAGTCTTGGCTTCACTTTGTTCTTCATTGGAGAGTTTTTATTTTTATTTTTATTTGATGATCTTTTGAGCACAAATGTTCATGTGTGTGATTGAAATTGTTGAGCATAGTTACCTCTTGATGCATTAATTATTATGAAAACCTGAGATGGTGACATTCCCAGTTGCTGCAAAGTGACATGAAGAACAAAAACCCATCAATGGCTGATAGACTTCTGTTTCATCCTTGTCCTCCTCTGCTCCTCCTGATTTCATTCATCTGTTACTCTCCATCTGTAGCCTGGCTGTCTGCCTGTCTGTCTGCCAGCTCCTTCAACACGTCAGTCTGTTTCTGTTGGTCCCTGCAGGCGTGACAGTTCTGACTGGAGGATTCTAATTGTAGGCACATGTAATCCTGTATGTTAGCCACAAAAAAAGATAATCAATTCACTCACAGTACAAAACAGTACCCTCAGTGACAGGACAATTAACACCAAAACGGAATGATTCTGTACTTATATTTCTGAGAGAGTGGAGTTGGACCTCATCTCAGTATCTCTTTTTTACTCTGTGGTGAATTTTTTTATTTCATTCAAAAGCAACTGAAGAATTTAATTAATGGATGATGATGATGATAATGGTCATGATGATGGCGATGATGATGATGGTGATGATGATGGCGATGATGATGATGATGATGATGATAATGGTCATGATGATGGCGATGATGATGATGGTGATGATGGTGGTGATGATGGTGATGATGATGATGATGAGGATGATGATGATGATGATGATGATGATGATGATGATGATGACCCTAACTAAGTAGAAGTTTCTGTGTTAGGTTTAGTATTTTGTTGGTGATTGAAAATGTATTATCCCTAAAAGAAAATTGGTTGAGTTTTAGCAGAGCTAGTTATGGAGTTACAGTGAGAAATCATCAGTTCTTCTATCCAGTAAATGCATCTTTACTCTCTACTTATTAGATTTCAGAAAGTAAATAGGAAATTGCAGAAGTATTCATGGGTTTGTGAGTTGCTTAGAGAGTTTAAACACCTTGTTTTCTACCCTACATTTGGTTTGAATTCCCCAAATGGCAGGCTGAATTTGAAGCATTTTGCAAATTAAAAACCCATTTATGTTCTTTCAGCAACATGACCAGTTATTTTGAGGAGCTTTTGATATATAATGAGCACTTCTGGTTCTGGTTTAAAAAGAAAATGATATTTAAAAATAAATAAAAACAATCTTTAGCTCATTGCAGGTTTCTCATCATCTTGGTGCAAATTAATATGAAAAGTTTTTATCTGGATTTTCACCGTTTTTATCAGCAGACAATGTAGTTCTATTCAGATCCATAATACAGTCTATAACATCTGCAGCACAGCCTGAGGTCCTGTTCAGCTCTGTGTGATTTGACTTAAATCACAAAAGATCCACACAGACAGACAGAGAAATGATGTATGCAAAGTGATGGGTCGCTCCTTGTTCTTTTCCCCAGCATGACCTTATCAGCTTCTTGTGCTCCTAATTCCTAACATCCAG
This sequence comes from Aphyosemion australe, assembly GCA_006937985.1. Taxonomy (NCBI): domain Eukaryota; kingdom Metazoa; phylum Chordata; class Actinopteri; order Cyprinodontiformes; family Nothobranchiidae; genus Aphyosemion; species Aphyosemion australe. Next base: position 135,752 of record SSNS01000752.1, on the reverse strand, counting down.
TCATGCATTTTAAGGGTCACTGGGATACAGAACACTCTAAAGACAGCCATCACAGCCCTAGAACGTCAGAATGCTGGGTTTATATATAGTTCCCACTAACGCTACTACTGTATGATGCAACTTATAATAAATTTATGGACCAAGATCTTGCTTGCCAATCTCTGCATTTATTCTGGTGAGTTTTTTCAGGAGCCAGTCCAAATCTAATAGAATGTAAAGCGATAAGGCCCTCCACCATCCTGTCCTTCTTTGATATAGTTAGCCTATATATTCTCCAGTAAAGTAGCTTACTCTTGTTTATTTTCTGTACGGGGCAGTTAGGTCTTTAAATCTGCACGAGGCCCACATTCACCTAAATCATCCATCCTTTCATTTTCTTCTCTAACTTGTCCCTGTGCAGGGTTGCAGGGAGTTGGTGCCTAAGTGGAGCACACCTTAGTTACAGATCGATCAGAGTTTAAATCAAAATGAGCGATCATGCACACAAACCCACACTTACTTTAACAAAGGTTCAGGTTTAGCTTGGTGAATTAACCTAACATGCATGTTTTTGGTCTGTTGGAGAAAAATGAAAAAACACAAAAGCCAACATGGAACTATCACACAGAAAAGCTCCAAACCTTCTTGCTGCAAGGCAGCAATAGCAGCTCCACTGTGCCGTCCTCACCTAAATAAAACACAAACAAAAACAAGTTACAATCATTTTTATTCTGTAGCAACTCTTTTACAAAAAAACTTGTGAAAATAAACTTTATTAGATTTTTTAAACATGAATCCCCCTCCCCACAACCTCTGATGCTTTGGGTAATGGACGATTCATGTTTACCACATAAAAAAAGCTGTTCGGTGAGTTGATGATTTATTTATTAAAGGTTTTATAGAGACACAGCTCCTTTCTTGTGGTAAACATTACCTCTAGGAAAAGAATCATTACAAAGTTTTTAAAATTCCTCTGCCTTGTTTTGGATACACACAGGTAAACAGGTAAAAACACGAAGGTCGTCCAACTTCATAACCCTAAAGAAATTAAATCATCTCTATCTAATAACCCCAACCCCAACATGACAGCGTGTTTTTTCCATTGGAATGCATAATTTTTACAGATGTTCCTTCTTATTTTTACTTATTTTGAAATTTTCATCACATTTGTACTTATATTTTGAATTATTTTGAATTTATATATACATATATAAAGTTTACTGGGTAAGAGGCTGGAGGGTGCTTGGTGAGGTACTCCTTGGACATGTCGCAGTCCATTACATGGAAACAGATGACCATTCACACAAGGCACACTGGGCCAGTTTAGAATAACCAGTTAACCTTTTCCAGTGCAGAAAGAAGCTAAAGGACCCAGAGAACGGAGAAATGTCACAAATCTAACCCAGGAATTTCTTACTGCAAGGCAATCGTGCAACCATCTCCACTGTGAATGTGTGGTCTGTGTTTTAAACCAGAAACAAAATTTTAGTTGCCAAATGCTTGTCAGTGTTATAACGTCAGCTTTATTTGTTTTGCACATTTACATAAACTCTTCAATGTCCCAGAAAGTGCTGCACATACAGCACAATAGCATTCAACTAAAGCATAAATAAAATATGGGTAAACAATAAAATTATATCAAATGAGAACAACTTGGTAAGTGAAGCTATTGTGTCCAATAGCTAATTTTATATCAATTATAGATTAACCTGAGAATCAGCACATTAAGGTTACTGTGGTTGAATGGAGATCAGGTTGTGGGTTTTTCCAGTTAACCACCAGCATAAAAACATGCAAGTTTGACTATTTGGTGGCTTTAACAAGTCTCTAAGTCTGAGTGTATTATGTATAAATGATGTCCGTCTCGTTTACGTGGTCCTGTGAAGGACTGCTGACTCGGTGTACCTACCTGTTGTCCAGTGTCAACTGGTCACACAAGCCCCGTGACCCTAACAAAGGAGCCAAAGAAAATGAATGAATGAATGAATGAATGAATGAATGAATGAATGAATGAATGAATGAATGAATGTTTTGTAGCCACAGCTTAAGACATCATTATGTAAACTTTATTTAAAAATATATCTTAACTAAACACAAATAAGAAATGCTCAAAAATAATTAAATAATGACTTTTTTCAAGTTGGTAATGCAGAGTTTGAAATACAGCACTGAGTCCTAGACTGGACATGTTTGAATGATATCCAAGTGCTTGATTTTGCATGTGTGTGTGTGTGTGTGTGTGTGTGTGTGTGCGTGCGTGCGTGTGCATGTGTGTGTGTGCATTTGTCTGCAAAAGAGGCAGTTAATCTAAACATGTCTGCTGGCAGGACATTAGGTTGCCCTATAGAGCATTTAGGCAAACAGCCAGCTTCAAATAGCATTGACCTGTTTGGTCCGGTGGGTTGCTGTTGCTCTGCATTGAACAGCAGCAGCAGCTGGAGAGAAACACACACTTAGATGTGGCTTCCAATCACACACCCCATCCAAAAAAAATAAAAAATCACAGCAGCTTATTCCTCAGCTATGACTGTTTCACTCTCCCAGAGAACTCTCCTTGCCTGGATTTCACACAATTTCGTCAAAAAGTTTCCCCAGATTGGGTTTGATAGGGCTATCTGACACTCCACATGGAAAAGCACCATCTCACTGACTGTGTGGCGCTTCAAGTGCCATGCAAGCCTCTCTCATCCAGCGGAACAGCTGGCCGTTGTTCGCTTCAGCTCAGAGGAGAAGCGGTGGAGTGGAGGTGATTGAAGCGCGCAGCTATAGAAAGAAAGAGGCGGAGAGAGAAACTGAATTCCAGCGAATTAATCACCGTCTGTTCCTGTGTGAGAGGGAAGACAGGAGAGAGAGAGAGAGAGAGAGAGAGAGAGAGAGAGAGAGAGAGAGAGAGAGAGAGAGAGAGGGGAAGGAAGGGGAGGAGGGGAAGCGGAGCCTGACGCAGTGTGAGAGGCAGAAACTGAGAGGAGAGAGGCAGCAGTGAGGAGGCAGAACATCACATCAGACGCCGTTTTGCATCCTAAAAACCCTGACGTGGGTCAAAACACCACCTCTTCTCCGGTCCCAGCTCTTCTCTGAAGGCACGGAGGAGACAGGGGGAGGCTGGGACACATCTGTGATGGACAGAGACTCTGAAAGAAAAAGAGAAACACAATAATAACACGCATTACGCACGTACTGCCAGAGGCAACGAGCGGAGCGTTGTGTTCAGGAGCGGCGTCATCTGGAGCATCTGGAGCATCTGGAGCAGGTAAAGTCTAATCCTCCTCCAAACATCTGTAGATTGCACGTAGGAAGCTTGTGGGCTTCGTCTCACATCGCTGCCCTGTGAGGGCTGGACTCGCATGGCGCAGGCAACTTTGAAATATGCAAAAACAGCTCTGGCATTCCTGCGGTTTTCAGATCACTTTATTCCTCCTCGTGTGTGAGTGTGTGTGCACGGTCGTGATGAATGGATGGGGGGTATTGCTGGAGGGGGGTATCTTTGGAAGCTCGTGCTGTATCTCCAGGAGAGGGGTGATGATGCGGGTGCATATAGATCCAGATCAGCTCTGTGTGCTGCAGCTGCTTTTGGTTCTGTTCATGCAAACCCCCATGTGCAAATGTGACTTTTCAGAACATATGAGAGCATCTCACGTGTTCATGTGTTAAAATAAATAAGCTCATTGCTTGCTGTGTTATGGTTTTTGTCCCGGGACGGCCGGGTGTGCTGCAGCTGAGCGGGCTGAGAATTCAGGACCATGGACAGCTCCTGGATGAGCAGCTCCTCTGTGGTCCATGTGGACTCATTTTGTTACAGTTTTCTTATTTTATACCTGATAAAAGAGCAAAATAAATGCTTACATTTAATCTTCTAAATTAAGAGTAAAACAACGAAAAAAAATATAAATTAAAGCATCTCATTGTGTTGCAGTTTGTTTTTGCACTCTTCTACAAAATAGATCATTAGAGCTGTTCATTGCGTTATTTTTCTTTCATCTTTTCATGACTACGTCTTGAAATGTCATGACAAAAATAAAATCTGTCAAGGTTACTTTGAATTGAAAACAAAAACAAGCCAAATGAGTGGAGGGGGAGACGAACGAATAAAGACTTTTCATTAGGAGGCAAAAGCCGCTCATCGAAAGGTTTAATGGGATTAGAAATAAAATAATGATTCACGGTGGCCTTCGGGTTCTCTAATTCCTAACTAAAAGTAGACACGAGAACATACACAAGGAAACACTGGAAGCATGGCGCTCATGGTTGGTAGAATTCCACACCAGGCTCTTTATGGAGATCGGGATTCTTCCCAAAACTTTCCCAGAACTCTGAGGTAACTGCAGAAGCGCCACCATGCAGCCCAAACTTCACGGGTCTTCAGCCAGGACGCGCAGCCCAAACACTCGCTGATGTGCATGTGCGAGAACCAAAGCCAGTCAGCCAGTTAAATTTTGGCTGCCCCACTATCTGTTGTAACGGATGTTGTTGCCACTTTGTCCCACAGGGCACAGTCTACTAACAGAGTTTTTCCACTGACTGACTCCAATGTTGGCCGAGTGCCACAGACGGAGGGAAGGAAAGAGAAAGATTCAAGGAATGAAGGAGAAAGAGGAGAACAGGGCTGCTCTCTTATCACCACGAGTAGACGTGATGTGGTTCCAGCACGACAGTTTCAATGACTCATTTTAGGACATTATGCTTTTGGGAGTGAGAAATGATTGACTGGTTTGTTTCGGGGCCAGACATCCTCTGTCACAGCCAAGTCCCGGGAATTCATTGATAACAATCTTTGAGGTTGCTCATCTTGCTTTCATCCTGCATTAGTACTGCAGTGCTTGCTGCGGCAGTCACACGAGTTGTGAGGCGCACTCCTGATGGGGCTTAAAATAAAATCAAAAAAAGAAAACGGAGAAGAGGTCGGCTGGGGGTTCTTAAATCTTACAATTGGTGAGCACTAAAAGTCTTGCTTGATAAAGCCATGAAACATTTCTCAGCGAGCAGCAACACAGTGAAAGCTTTTTTGTGCTGCAGCAGCAGAAGTGTCAGCGGCGGTGGGACTCTGATGGTTACATCTGTAATAAGGCAGGTGGAAACATTAAAAATCAGCTGTAATGAAAAGTGACAACTTTAGCAGAGAGGAATTGCCAACATGTCTGCAAATAGGAAACCAATGAAAAGTGATGGGTTTAATGGTGGCGCTGTCTTGTCGTTGTGCTCCAGTTTTACTCTCAACCTTCACCGAAAAGTGTTGAAGGGCTTTGTGAAAAGTTTTTTGATCTATCATTTTCTGGAGCCCCCAAGAGTAAGCTATCCATCTATAGCACCATCTCTGTGCCTAGAGGCATCACTGTGGGGCAAGTTCTTCAGGAATACTAAAGGAGCACCGCTGCATGATGGGAGATCCCTCCTCACGCTCTCATCCATGCGCTCCGGTTCGTTCCAACTCTTATTGCAGCCAGTTTATTAAATTTTAGGATGAGCTCCCATCAGCTGATATTTGTCTTAGCCATCCTTATTTCAACAGAGCCTTACTCCTCATATTAAGCGCGTTGGAGCGTGATCTGTATCTCATGTCATAATGTTGATCTTTCTGGAGAGGAAATGCCCCCACAGTGTGGAAACTAATCTGCATGCAAAGTTAACATGGCACCTCTCTGCTGGCTGTGACTGGAGATGCATTCTCCAGTCCTGCTGCTTAAATAAACACATCTGTTATTTAAAACTGAATCTGTCTTGTCACTGGAATACGCGTTGGAATCTCACCGAGGTAATCCTGGATTTGAATATTTGTTCTGGAAAAAAAAAACAAAGACAAAAACAATGTTATGTAATATTTTCCAAATAGATGAATATAATTTATGAGGTCATGGTTGTGTTATAAGTGTAATGGGAGAAAGAGAGAGAGAAACATCCCAAAAATGAGTATGAAATATGAAATTAGAGTCAAAATCCTATTGAACAGGAAGTGCAATCACAGAGATCATCACTTGCACCAAACAAGGTTATTATTTAGAAACTGTCACATCTGTGGATCTGGTTGTTGCAGGCATGGAATCATTTATTTATTATCAGGTGATCTTTTTGCACGTTTCAGAAGAATAATGCATTTACATTGGCTTCAGGGCGCTTGCATGTTTGACGCATGACCCACTACTTCGAGCAGCGACAGCAGAAAATTTCCCCACATGAACCACTGACATACATCAGCAGCACATATGTCAACAAATCACTCACAAAAAGGTAAAAAAGATGCAAACAAAGCTTTGCATATGCGTGTGTGTCACGCACACACACACTTTCCAGCTCAGGACGAACATGCTCAAGCAAGCACATGGATTAATAATGTACCACAGTCCCTGTAGGGGGCTAGTTAGCATTTCAGGAAGATTGCACAAACACTGGGGAACTGTAATTAGGAAGTTATTGTTACAAGTTGCAATTCACTCTCTCACACACACACACACCACTGTAAGCACATACACACATACTGAAAAAGGGGCAGTTCCCATGCTTACCTGTCTGCTGCTTTTTTCCCCAAGGCTGCAAAAATGACTAAATACAGCAACCGATAGGATAAATCAGAGAAATAATCCGTAATGATTAAAATAAAAGCATTTGATTCATAAATCCTGTTTTTACTGATACTTAATTCTGAATATAGATGTAGAGATATTATGTTTAGATGTTATTTGCTGTCAAACGTTTAATGGCAAACCAAAATCCAATGTGAATGCTTTATAAAGGTAAATACAATGAAGTTTTGCACCTTTTAAATATTTTTGCATTAAGTGCAAATTTTAAAAAAGCATGTCAAATTTCAACAGAGTGTCAGTTTTCTGGAAGTTGTTCTTTGATCAAGTTTGGTAAATTAAAATGTCCACAGAAATTCTGTTCTTATTTCTTCTATAGCTGAAATTTAAAACTTTTTTCCTCCTTCTTTTAGCGCCAAATCACGACAAGAGTCGTCAAGGCACTTCACAAAGTAAACACTCCAATACAGTTCAATTCATTAAGCCAATCAGTAAAACGTTTCCTATATAAGGAACCCAGCAGATTGCATCAAGTCACTGACTAGCGTATTGGTGCCCTGAAATACAGTGGTTTCTTCATCGCTCCAAAAATGTGGCGTGCTGCATCTCGCCATGTTGAAGTCTACGTGTTCACTTCCGGTACACCGGCGCATACAAGAAGTTCATCTACTCAAAAGACCAAGAATCCTTGTGAATAGAACATGCACAGAGCACAATTTTTTGAAAGGGTTATCCCAATATGCGTTTACATGACCTGATATTCGGGTTAGAAAAGGGTTACCCCAGGGGTAACAACCCGGTTTTTAAAAACCCGGTTATGAGCATAACCAGGTTTTTGCCGGTGTTTACATGGCCTTGCGGAACCGGGTTATTGGCTGCATGTAAACACAGACAGTGTCTATACAACAATCCTTCTAGGAGGATCTTTTGTGACGTCAATGTTTATGTTTTTCGCATTGTATCATGGGACCTGGGTGGCAACAAACAGCGTATTTTGCTTATAATTCAATTGTTTTGCACGTTTGGAGGAGGATTTAGCGAAGCAGATGGATCATTCTTGCTGTGTGGTTGATCGTTTGGCCCGTGGGAGGCTTGATAAAAAGTTTTATTAGAATTTCCTCTGTAAAGGAGCGCGAAATACGAAATAGATGATTGCAGGTGACCCGACTGTCTGAAGAAAGCCTGGATTCCTGCAGCAACGGAGTTTGTGTGGCTCATTTGTTCATGGTAAGTGCTTGTAACTAAGTATTTGTTAACAAGAGAAGATGCTTTTTAAAATATTCATCTTCGTGTAGTTTTATATCCACGGAGTCATTTAGTTTTCGCGTTCTGATTCAGGTGTCTCAGCCTGCGATCGTTATAATAATAAATAAAAGAATAAGTAAAAACTAACAACACTGATTAATGAAGACTTACCGAAGTCACGGCTTCCTGTTTTGCAGAATAGTTCAGCCAAACTTTCCTTGAAACACAATAATCATAGACCTCCAGATGTTTGAAAGCCTTTAATTTTCCATGAGTCAAGGGTCCAGGACTTTCTGTTAAATAGGAATAAATGTCTCCCCAGCAGCGTTGTGGAGAAAACACCGGCGAATCGGACCAACGTTTTCTGTCATCCCAGAGCTCAAACAGGCTTTAAATAACTTTATTTTTGTCTTCATTACAGATTTTAAGCTTCTCTCTAACCCTCATCCTGTCTTTAGACGCTAAAGTGTTTATATTTTGGGGATTTTGCCCGTTAACTCGTGTGAAAGTGTACGTCGCGTATTGATAGCAGGCCGTGTTCTGCCATACAGCCACTCGTGCATGCGCACAACGATGAAAAAATATGTCAACAAAGATCCTCCTATACTAAGCAAGCATGTAGCGACAGTGGAGAGAAAAACTCCCTTTTAACAGGAAGAAACCTCCAGAGGATCCTGACTCAGTATGAGGAGCCATCCGCCACAACTCACTGGGGATTGAGAAGACAGAGCAGACACCCCCATAACCCCCCCCCCCCCCCCCCCCCCCCCCACACACACACACACACACACAAACAACATACAAACAACTTGGGAAAACCAACAGTATGCTTGTCACCTTATTAACGTTTTACAGATTTCCCTCAGTAATAAAGCTCTGATGGTACTGGTGGGATGAATGAATGAATGAATGAATGAATGAATGAATGAATGAATGAATGAATGCATGAATAAATGAATGAATGAATGGACTTTTTTAACCCCACACTGGGGAATTTCTCACGTTAAGGCGGCACATACACAGGAAGAATAACCATAGAATGCCAGTAAAAGACACACAGACATGAATTTTACCAGCAAATAAAACAGAACAAAAATTAGGAAGTGAGTTTACAAAAAGAAACTGCAAAAAAAAAAATTAAATATATATATATAAATATAAATATATATTTGAGTGTTGCACTGGTTGGTGTTAACATCTAACAGAATGTAGAATTGTACCGTCTCACTGTGGGAATGAAAGACCTACCCACTGTGGATGTTTGAATCTGCTGCTGCAGGATGCTGATTATCCTGAAATCAGGAATTATCTGGGGTCTCTCACCCCTGTGTGAAGATTCCTCAGAGCTGACTTTATTAACCGGAGCGTTACTTTTCCAAACGAAGAGACAACCGAGTGATGACCTCATACCTCATGCTCATAGCATTAATGATGAATGAGCTGCTTAATGTTTGCTGACGCATATCTCGCTAATCCAGACCTAAACTCTGCAGACGAGGACTCATATCTCCTCTTTTGCCTCTGTTTCTCCTCCCTGAACACTTTTCCTGCCCTCCTTCTGATTCGCCTCATCTCTGGCGCCATCTTCCCATACTCCCATGCTGTACACTTCCTCACCATGCAGGCTGTGTGTGTGTGTGCGTGTGTATTGAGTCAGCTCGTTTGTATTCCAGCTACTGCTACTCCTCCCCTCTCTGGAAATCAAGGAGAAATTGTGGTGTGCTGAGAAAGGCAGAGGAAGAAGGGCAGGGGGAAGAGGAGAAGTGAGGAGGCTGAGGTGATGGACACGGAAGAGAAAGGGACAGAGATGGCACATTGCAGAATGACAAAGGAAGGGGAAATAAGGCTGGGAGAGCCGGATAAAGCGTTGAATAGAAGTGTTTTTCTCCCATCCTGCTCCTCTCTGTTCGGTTTGGTTACCTTTGCCCTCCGTTCTGCAGACATCACTGGCTTTGCGGCAGAGGGAAGACACTGTGGCCTGGCAGAAACTTGAAAGCCCATCTGAGGATGTCTCCTAAGGTGCTCTTCAGGGCTGAGAGGAGAAATTTCTCTGGCTATTCCATTAACTACTAGAGATTGGACTATTGAAATCGTATTAGGTCTCCTGACTGAGCTCCATTTCCCGACAAAGATCTGTGGTTCCAACCCCGAGGAATCAGCAGCAGGGGAGGAAGTGGGAGATTGTTTTTTGATTAGTCTCTCCTTCTTTTATTATCCATCAGGCATCTTCTGTGTTTTGCTCTCCTCTCTGGTGACAGATCTCTTTAGGCGTCATTTATGTCCTCATCTTGTTGCTTGAAACATTTTGCGAGCAGCTAAGGAATTATGGGAAGGAAGGATGGCAGAAAGAATCATCTTTGTCCACTTTTGACACAACTTTCACATTGCTATGAGCAAAGAATACCATCTGAGTTGTTCCGCGTGTTCATACTTGCTACACTACACGGTTTCTCAACCAAAATTCATCCGCTCTGCAACATCGACTGTGTATTATTTACCCAGTGTGCATGCATTTGAACTAAAAAAAATGTTTAAACAGCAAATATTTGCTCTTCTAGTGGCTCCAGCGAGAGCATCAGTCAGCCTGGTTTTGTCTGTAAAGAATCTGAACCAGTTCTCCAAATCGAGTGGGAGCCCGCAGCTGTCATCTGCTGGTGAAACACTTCATATGAACTCAGTTAAGTTCCAACAGTTCATGCAAGGGTTTTACATTAAAATCCTCGTGTGTTCAGACATGATAATTATATCAGTAATAAATGTAAATTCAGTATTTCTTGTGATGTTTTGCATCACCCACCTTTTAAAAAATCATGAAAGAACCTCCCAAAATTACAAATGATCATTCTTTTCATAAATCCTAATAAAATGTGTTGGCCCTATCCTGTGGAACCCATCTCTAATTTTTTTATTTGATTTATTTTCACAATGACCAGTGTCACCACGAGCCCTTAAGGGTTGAAAGAAAAAATATTGTAAATATATAAAAACATTTGTGCTGATGCTTATTTAATCCAGATATTCAACCATAAAAGTGACAATGTGAGATGTTTTTGTTACAGCTGCTCGTTTTGTTGAGCTGTTTCACTGAATCTGAGCTCTGTGATATCAGCCAGCTGGCATCCACCACACAGGCTAAACTTTACAAGCACTTTGTCAAATAATACCAGGGAAAAATGTCAGTGTTTAGCCAACATCTGGATATTTGATACAAGTGTGTGTGTGTGTGTGTGTGTGTGTGTGTGTGTGTGTGTGTGTGTGTGTGTGTGTGTGTGTGTGTGTGTGCGTATTGATTTTTTGGTGTAGACTACAAGTGCATGAGTGGGATGCAGAGCGTCTGAGGGAGGTCAGGGGTCATATTTTTAAACCAGAAATGTTTATGAACAGAAACTACAGACAGAGTGTGTAATCCTAAAAAAGTTCCCACCTCCTGAGCGTGTTATCTCCTGTTTGAGGTGTGCTGCGTGAGTGTGTGTGTGTGGGATTTGCATGTTTGTGCGGCCAAGACTGGAGAATAAAAAGGCAACATGAGTCGAGTGTTGATTCCTGACAGCTGCTGGCAGCGAGCACCGTGTTGGAAGCGTGTCACTTAGACACATGCTGTGTGTTTAAACGAGTGGGTGAAAGCAATATAAAGTCTACATACCATTTCATAATGGCTGTCTACATTCAGGCTATCATTTTCTCCCTTTGTCACTGTCACTGTTCCGTCTCTGTGGCGTCGTGTTGTGATGTGACACGTTGTCTTCAAGCTCTTCACGCGGGTTTGATTCCGAGAGTTCAAAAACAAAACGCGAGGAGTTTGGTATCGGCTCATCTCGGGAAGTTAAAGCAGACTGTTCAGAGATGCTGAGCGTTAAAGGGAAGGGCTAAAACATAATTATTTCCACCGGAACATTTACATTTTTCTCTGCTGCACAGAGCTTTGTGAAGATGTAGTATAAAACAATAAAAAGCAGAGAGGTCTCGCATCGGACAAGCTCGATTTCCTGAGTGATTAATTAGAAGAGCACTTCGCAATTAACTTTTTATTGACCCGCCAGTTGATTAATTGAGTGTTTGATCCAAACCTCGCTGCTTTTAAGGAGAACAGCTCTGCAGGAGAGCAATAAAATTAATTTTTCATTCTCAACATAATCATCACCATGGGTTAAACAGAGGAGAGATCTCTTGTAAAGGATATGATTAGATTAGATCTGTCACGTCTCTGGGTGCAAATATAAACATTTCATTTCATTCTGTGCAAAAAGTAGCAAACTTTGCAGCTGAAAACATCAAACACCTTTTACCTCTCCGCTAAAGCGTGAGCCTTGAAGTGAAATGCATCTATTGAAGATTAAGTTAATTAAAACTTCTTTATTAAACAGGTTTCTCAGAAATTGAGACTAAACGAGGAGCGAACGCAGGGTGAAGAGTTTCTAAACGTTGCACCGTGTTAGATGAGCTCCCATCTTTATTCCTCTATCCCCCTTAGGTCTCCTACAGACGTGCATTACCATGACAACCCAGAGAATCATGGGTAACGACAAATAAGCAGCGCTGTCAACCACTCAGACGTGTTTCAGCACGCTGAAAATGAATCGAACATCACCGGGATCTGGTTTCAGCAGGACTCTGCAAATTAGGCACAATCTTAATAAGGCTCATGATGGCAAAGATGCAGGATTATAATCTGAAAATGACGTGCCGGGACTCGTTAATCCATATCAGCATTTTATAACTCCACTGTGAATCAGGTGTCAGTCTGTAAATACCAGCTTAGAAGTGATCAGACTGACCAGGATGAAAAGTACTCTCAAATCTTATTAAAAATGGAAGCTTGACCTTAAACAGAAGTGGACTAAATAATCTCAGCTCTAATTTGAGGGCTTTCAGTCACCACAGCCCTTATCATCAGACCCAAACCTTCTTCAGAACCGTTCTATCAGGATTAAATCAATTCAGACGCCAGAATATTTGCATGAAAACATTTTGTCTGCACAGCATCACTGGAGTAGAACATTTAAAGCTACTGAGTAACTAAACTGTGTTTTATAATAACAACAAAAGCTTTATTTGTTCTGTGGGAAGTTCATGATTTGTTTCAATCATCGTGGAAAAAGTAGAATAAAGATGTGTTATTTTCAACTGTATAAACACTTTAAATCACAAAAACTGAGCAGCAGAACGATGGAGCAGCTATTAGCAGCGTGAGCCTGCTGCCGAAGGGGGATTTCTGTTTGCTGATGGGCGGTAATTGGTGGAATCCAATGTGGCGGACATGTCAGAGTGCATCGTTGTGTGTCTCTGTTTTAACCCTGTGATGGACAGGTGACTTGTCCCACCTTGGGTCCAAGGCTGCTCAGGTTTAGGCATCATTTCAAAGCCACTTAAATGTCCTTACAGCTTGTTTTGAACAATATGTCCGACTGTGATGTGATTTTTTGTGTCGTGCATCACGTAGAGTCCCGCTGTCGCGTCTCCCTCCGAGGCTGTCAGTCACTTCTGAATGATGACTGAGGGAGAGGAAACTCTTCTACCTTCTCCCTCGTTAAACACAATAAGGTCAACCCTTTGGAAATGTTCTGTAGTGGTCGGAAAAAGGCATTTTAGCAGCGTTAGAATAACGTGTTTATCTAAAAATAATTATGTAATCTGGTATATTTTTCAATTCTTGTCCTAAAACAGCAAAATGATGATGTTTCAGCTCAGTTTTTTCATACGGAATTTTATATCAGCCAGCTCCTGCTTGTTAAAATCTCCAACCCCCGCCACGCTAGAAACGATAAAGCAGCGATGGAGCTGGATGGGTTTGTGTAGACGGTTTGATCAAATACTTCAGATACTTCAAACGGACTACAGAATCATCGGAAAATGATTCTGGGCAAACATACAGTCAGCTAAAACCACAAATGTAATCCAAACAACTTTATTTTGCCCACATGTGTTTGTTGCTTGGAGACAAGACTAGTTAACCGTGATGCAAGCTGCCATTTTCACAGTGGGCACGAGGAACTGAAGAAAACAAGGTTACTGAATGCTAAACTGACAGGCAGAGCAAATCAAATTAAACCCACTTAACTTTGATGCAACTCGTATATTAAAAAACAAATCATAAATGAAGAAAAGTCCAACTTGAAGGTGAGCTGAAAACCACATTTTCATTGTTTTTGGTTTAGATAATCAATCTGAACACATTTCTGCCTCCATACGGGCCGATGCTGCTGCCTCGTGGAGGTTTCTTACATAAAAAATGAAGAGTGTGTTTATTTAAAATGCGTTTCACCACCTGAGAAACAGCACTGATCTGCACGTTGTTTCTAGAAGAATCTGTGAAAGTAAAGAGTTATGTTGGCAAGAAGGGAAAAGATTTTATCTGCTGCATGTGCACAAAAATAGAGAGATGCTGTTTTTAGCCAAGGTTGTAGATAAAATCAGAGTGCCGTATCATGGAGCATGAAGTGCTTTCACGCACACACACACACGCTCGCACACACACACACAGCAGCATGATGTTGTCAGAACCAAAGTCACATCATCTTGGAGAGAAAACAGGCCAGAATCTCATCACAGCATTCTGAAATGAGATTACCACCCCAGCCTTCCTCTTATATAGAAGTCAATATATCATTCATCCCTCTCTGCCTCCTTCCCTTACAAATTGTATTAAATCCCTCATGTGTCCCTTAGAATCAAGAGTGGATTGCTGGCTGGTTAGAGGCAGAAAGAGAAAGAGAGCAGCGAGATGTGAGTTGGGACTTTACAGAAAGCTAAGCGGCTTGGTGCGTCACGAGAGCAAGCTCCGTCAAGGACACGCTGAGACGCGTAAACTTGAAATATCACACACGACTTTGGAGCGTATCTGTTGGGAGTCTGCGGCTGTACACATGCCGCACAAAGCTGGGTGTCCCAATCACCGTCTGTAAGGCAAGAGTTGTTGTGAACAAAGCAGCTGCTGTAAAACCAGTGTCTCACTGGGTGGATGTAATTCATGAGACGTTCCAAAAACATTTCAATGGGGCCACAGGGTCTCGCTGTAGCGTCGCTGAGATCAGACCAAGTTATAAACATTTGAGTGGAAAATACACGCAGGAACATGTGGACAACTTTTTAATGTTAACGGTTCAGCATTGTTGTTTTGGTTAGCTATCGACTTTTAGTGACGTGTGCTACGCTTGTGATGTAACGTGTCCTGCTAAAGCAAGACGTGGTGCAGTCTGGCTCACTGGAATCATGCACCGTAACATGTGCCACCTTTCTGGAGTCCTCACAGTGTGGCATGGGCAGTCCTGTGCAACAGCCAAAACGTACAGTGTGGTCCGGGCTTTAGAGTCCACGGAAATAATAAATATATGTCTCCTTTAACTTACCAACATTTCAGACGTCAGTCTTTGTCATGATCATTAAACAATTGTAAAGGTGTTGAACATCTTCTAAAGGAACAACCCATTCATACACACCTGGTGGTGATCTGGTCAATCCTCTAACCTCCACTAGTGAAACAAATTAGTCCTAGAATGAACTAAAACAAACATTACAAGTTATTTCAATAATCTTGAAGATTTATTGGAAACATCTGAACTTTTCTTGTTTTCCTTGAAGATGTTTGCCTCTCATTCAAGAATTACAAGCTTTTTCAATTCTTTCAAGGAAAAGCACAAAAGCAACGATTTTGAACAGCGATCAGGAACCAACAACACTATATTACAATATAATACAAATGAAAATAATCACGCCAACGAGAAAAGATCTTAAATAAGGTTAAAGCTAATCATAGCTTAACGTGAAGCTAGGATGTATGTAGGCCAAGCCATTGGAGATTGGAGCTGTTTAAAATGTTTGGAATGGTCATAATGGACGTGAACCCTATTTCTCCAAACAGAGGTTCTTCAGTAAGCTACCAGCAATGGTTAATTTGTATGACTTTGACACAGAAACAAAAAAATAAATGATTTAATGATGATGCATGCAAATCATGCAAGAATGTAACCCTGGTTTTTGGTTAAAGCAGCTTGTGTTTTTTTCCAGCTGCAGAACTTGGTGCAGTATTAATTCATCAAGCTGACAGAAGAATGGCTTGCCTCCTTTTCCACTGATGATGATGAGGAAGAGGAAGGGACAAGCAGCAGCTAAGAATGTATTCGTGTTTAAAATGTGCTCAAAACTAGAAGAGTTCAGACCCGCTCAAAAGCAAAAACGTTTAAAAACTGTATCCATGCAAGCTTCAGATTGCAGGGAACAACGTAACGGTCTGAGTGAAATTTTGCTCATTATAAACACACACACACACACACACACGCACACACACACAAGCGTTTGTGATTTACTCAGATTGGATGCATCGTGACGTCAGCGTGCTGCACTAGAACTGAGATCAGAAACTTCAGCTCAGCCTTGTGCTGCATTGAGCCGAGTCCAGAACAAAGTCAACATCAGTCAGATCTCGTCTGCCGTCATGCAGCACATGAACGGATTTGGAAGTGGAGCTCACTGCAACCGTGTGAAAGCAGCTTTAGTAACACGTACCAGTCAGTGGGGGTATTGGTGTTCAGCGGCTTTATGAATTTAATTAAATTATTCAGACATTTTTATACATGTGTATTTGTTTCAGAAGATTAGAAATTGCCTGAAAAATATGCAGCTTTATTGTTCCACATTAGCGACTGCCCCACTAACGCTGAATGGAAGCAAATCCCTGCAGACTGATGCAAGATCCTGCAGAAAGCCCAGCGGATTTGAGCCTGTTCTGGCCATGTAATATGCTTTATTTTTTCTCTTTTTTTCCAGCTAAAAATGTCCCACAGATTAGATGTCTAAATAGAAAACGTCTCAACAGGATAAGCAGTTGAAAGCAGCACATGCTGAGCAAACTTAAAGCTCACTAGACATTCAGCCACAGAGAACATATCCCCTCAGGAAGAAACAAACAAACAGAAAAAACCTTCTGTCCTTACACTGTACCTCATCACACAGCAGTGTGACTCACCCACCCTTAGCTTCCCTCGCTGCTTTACAGTTGCCAACTCAGCTATTTAGCTCACGTCTGCCCTCTCTGACCATGCATGCTCCCACTCCTCTTTTCTTTCCTCCTGCTCTCCTCTCTTTTCTCCCTCTGTTGGCTTCTGCTGCTCACAACCCTCAACAAAACCTCTCGTCGTGCTCACGAGCGCACACGCACGCATTTAAGCAACTTTATTTACTTGAGATGCAAATGCATACATAAAGGAGTGTCCTGATCAGCAAAAGGTCCAGAAGTCAATCATGGTAATGAGATCCTTTGGGATGAGTACATGTGTGGAAGTGAACACTTGAATTTGTGCGTGCGTGTGTGTGTGCATGTGTGTGTGTGTGCGTGTGTGTGTGTGTGCATGCTTACGCGTTGAGAAGCTCAGTACGATGTTACTTTGTCCATATTTTTCTTTACAAGCAAAAAATGAATGAATGTCAGGAAATGTTGACTCTTTCTCTTGGATCCTCAAAGCCCTTTGATGTGTGCAGCTAGCAGCTGTGCATCAATAGATGAGTAACCAATCAGAAGCCAGCTAGCAGCTCTTGCTTGGCTTCTGATCCAGAACACTAAAATTGATCTCATTCGATTTGAATGCCTCACAAAAAAAATTACCTCTCGATTCACATGCGTAAATATAAACTAGTCATTTTCTGTTATTTATTTAATGTTAGGCATTTAAATGAACAATAGGGGCACCACTTTAAATGGGACATATGACCTTTTTTCTTAATAGTTCTATGGTCGATACAAAACCTGTTTATGAAGTTCTTTGCACTAAATTCTTCTCACATTAAACTATTTCAGCAGTTTTATTCATGGCAGTTTCAGTACCTTCCAGAATGAGCCGTTTCAGGGACCTGTCACTTTAAGGAAACAAGCTGGAGCTGACCACGCCCACCCATCCCCGCTCAGACTGCTATAAGCTGAGAAGCTCCGATATCCAAGAGGGGTTAAGAGTTCAGCCTCTACTCCTCCAGCAGCACCTCTCTCTTGCACGTATTCTACTTTCCACGTTTGTGACATCACACATGAGGATTGTTTTGAAACGGCTTGTTTTAGACACATAATTCCTAAAACCAAACACTGAGAAAATAAAATGGATTCTTTTTTTTCACATTTGGAGCATTTATAGAGGCAGCAGAGGCCCACATGACAGCACAAAAGGATGCAAAAGGTGAGTTCTCCTTTAAAGATCAAAGTATGGGTTGAGCAGCTCCTGGACAGTAAAAAAGTTAGAGAAAGTTTGGCACAAATCTCATTTAGAACTAATTTAGAGCTATTTTTACATTTTAATAAACAGATCTGTGCCGCGATGAGGGAGACCTGCCAGTAAGGACATTTTGAACAAAAAGAATTATAGATCCACCGAGGAGAATTGACGCGAAGGAGATCAAAAATATAAAAGCACATAAAACACGACAGACCAAAAGCCCTGTAATTAAGAGCCTACCAGACATCAAAAAGACCCAAAAAGGACAAGCATTAGGAGAAATAATGACCATCAGAGAGAATTTAATTTGCTGTGTGAGGAGAAGCGTGGAGCTGAAGTTAATAACTAAGCCAAATGCTGTTTTTTCCCAAATGCTTTTTGGAGCACTGCTAAAAATTATTATTATTTTTTTTTTTTGCTTTTTTGGTCTCATGAAATAAATAATTATTTATTGCAGTAATTATTCAACTACATCACCATTGGATATAACGTTATAGAAATAAATGTAGTGATGAGAGCTGTCACCTCGCAGAAAGAAGGTCTCTGGTTTCAGTCTTGTCTGGGGTCTTTATGTGTTTGAATAAGTGGGTCCAAAGTCATGAACAGTAGATGGATGAATGACTGAAACTCTTATTTGTCCTTCATCAAGACATTTTCCATTGTCTCAACACAAGTCTAGATAAAGATAGACCAGTTCTCAAGTAGGAAAAAAACATGAAATTAAAAAATTAAAAGGCACACAATGCAAGGTAATAATTACACAGAAGCAACAGTGGAAAATAATCAGTAAAACAAACAAAATGGAGTTTAATTAGTCATTATTAGACCCACTCAGCCCCACTATGAATGTTTTTTGAGTAGAATGTACTAAGGTCTGCTGCACACAGAGTTTTCATAGCAGCCACTCTTACTTTATGCAATAGAAAAGCAACAACGCTTGGTAACTTGTTTTTTACGTTTGTCTCACTTTATCCTGATTTTGTTTCCATTTAAAGGTGGAATATGAAACATTTTAATAAAAAGCTATTTTAAAAAAAATAATACCTCCACTGGGTGTTTAGAGGTGTGCAGGATGAATGTACAGTTGTTATTTTTAAAAAAATAAATAATCAAACTTTTATTTTGACGGGCATGACACTGGGTTTATGTTTACATCTACCAGCCACTAGATGGAACCATTGTGGTAAAAAGTGTAAAATGGCGGACTCAACAAGTCAAGCAGCTGATTCTGAGCCCAGAAGAAGTTCTAACGGTAAATACTGTTATAAAATAAACTTATTAGTAGAAATTAGTCCTTACCGTTAGATTCGTCCACTGGACATGGTGCTGGCTGGTCACTTCACATATCAGCAGTGAACCTACCATAGACATGAATACGTAGACGCCCCATTGGGCGCTGGAGAGTGTAACAGCGTCGCCGCCATATTGGATGGGTCTCTTCACTCTCCAAAGTCAACGCAGAGTGAGCAACTATGCCCGTTTGTGTGCAGCCTACAGTTGCAACAACAGGCGTACGATTGAAAACAGATCATGTGGGATTACTATTGACCTTTCTAACCTACCTGATGGGATTTTACATTTTAATTTATTTTGTTTAATTATATTTATAATTTAATTATGCCATACCATGTGTCTGAATTTGTGATAAAGCTTGATAAAATGTGATTTTTAGCTGGGTAAGCACCTTCCTCAGTAGAAATGAAAGCACCTGGGGCGAATGGAGACCCATCTAAGATGGCGTCCGGCCACTACGGCAGCGCCAATCCACGAGGCGTCTACGTATATATGTCTATGGAACCAACACACCGACGGCTAGAAAATGTGTTCTGTTTTTGCAATACCACCTTTAAACACTAGATGTTGCTATAGTGTCCATGTTCCATATTCAACCTTTAACTTTGAATTTGTGGTAATTTCTTGAAGGAAGTTGTGAACAGTATGAAAGAGAAACCAGAATTCTGGGAGAATATTTTTAAAGCAGACTTCTTCCTCTGCACATTAATATGTTGTCAATGTGGGATCTCTCGCCCCCTAATGGTGTAGTGGAGGATTTTAGGATTTTTGTCAGAAAAATGTGAAGATATTGGCATAAATGTAGGATTAGTGGCATTTGTAGTGGTGCACATGAGGTCTACGTTGGCTGAGTGTGTGAATGGTTGTCTCCATGTGGTCCTGTGATGGACTGACAGCTTGTCCAGGTTGTCCCTCCTTCTCACCTGTGACAGACGGGATTAGCTCCAGGCCTCCTGTGACCCTGAACAGGACACATTGGGGACAGAAAATTGGTGGATTGTGTCATACTTTGTGAATGACACAACCTGCAACTTCTTCCTAAACCTGACAAACGTCAATCTGGAAAACACTAAAAATTTGAGTCAGACAAATAAAATTATTGCTGTCATTTAAGCAACATGAAACCATTTTATAATCGATGTTACGAAGATAAGCGTATATGTATAACCTACTGTAATAAGTTGGTTTTTTAGATGTGAAGGGAACTTTTCCGTGGCCTCTACAACTTCACTATGTGATAACAACACCAGACAGTGTAGCAACAGCAGAGAGTTAAAGATGTTTGCTTTTCTATAATGAATGTATCTGAGGATCCTTGTGTGCTTCGTATTCATAGAACAGCCCATTATCTCGTGCCAGATTGAAGTCTCCCAGAGACAGCTGCTGTTTGTTTGGACATCTTTTCTGCTTGCCTCAAAGACTTAAGGCCTGGAAAAACCTGGAAACACATTGTGCAATAATATCTGAGTGTGTCGTAGAACCAGCAGCACTGTGGTGAATAATGAAGTTAACTGGATCCAATAAGCCATTGAGGCATTCTGGTTTAAGGGACTCAAGACCTGAGCTATAAATACACCCAGACTCATGGACTCAGGTTGTTTCAGTTGTTGACTGTCTGGAGAATAATTTCTGTTAGATGCGGTTGGCTTTTCGTCTTTGTTCTTTTACACTGACGGAGTTTATAACTGTATAGCTTCGTTTTGGCTGAGAACCAATGGCTGTTTTTACCACCAAGACACGTAACCATCATGTACACATGATCTCAGCTTTACATCTCAGCTTTTTGCAGATAATGTGGATCTGTTATAGCTCCTTTTGGTCATGACCTCCACTACTTGCAGCCAGGTGGGATACGGGCAAAAATAAAACTCAGCATCTCTACATCTGAGGCCCTAAACTGCACAAGGTTGAATGCTTCCTCTGGGTTGGGCAAGGACTGAGCAGGCAGGAGAGAGGGATTGGTTGTGGCGTGGTGGTATGACCCAAGTGTGGAGTGACTGGCACTGGGTTTGGACAGACACGCAGTAAATATAGGAACCGTGGTACGCAGCTTGAAAGGAAACGAGAGTATGGTGGCTCCAGAATAATGAAAAGGGACTTATGGGAAGTCAACGGGTCTGGTAAACTGACTGACTGGTCTGGAAAACTCAGGGGCAAAGTTCTAGTGAGTCGGACGGAACGAGTTCAGCTGGGAAGATGATTGAGTCCTGGACAGAAGTTGAGCATTCCCGATATAGTCCCGGGTTGATGACGTGGGCAGGAAGTCAGGTATGATGCATGCTGGGTAGTGAAGTCCTGAAGCTGGTTCGGTCTGAGGGAAATGACGAGGGTGAGACTGGTTACTGGAGTTCTGGGGTGATTGGGCATGAAGTGGAGGTTGGGAGCCAGAACCGTGACAGGAAAAGGTGTTTGCTTCAAGTTTCTTGTAGAAGAGTCTTGGTGACTTGTTCCTGAGGTGATGGTAGGATGGAGTGAATGATGGACTTTGACTAGATTAATGAAAGGCACTGTTCTTTTCTGTTATAAGGAACTGAAACAGCATGCTTATGTGCAGATGAGTTAAGGGGACTCAGGTATTGCAGCACCTGTTGAACAAGAGAAGCAGGTAGAGGCACTTAGATTAGTGTTTAGGTCGTTGGTCTGTCTACATTGCTACCTTCATCTGTGGTGATGACACTAGAATAAGATCCTGAAATGGCCTTCCACTGGCTATCTAAGCTCAGCCTTAGAGAAAGGAGAAGGAGCTCAGTCATCTGGGAAAACTCAGAGCAGATCTGCTGCTCCTCTGTCCCAAATGAAGTCAGTCAAGGATGGTTCAAGTTTTTTCTTACCTGGATCTGTTACCTCTGCTAGGTAGTTGCAAATGGATAAGATGTCAATGAGTAATGAAATGGTGTCAGATGTGTGTAAATAAAGGGAAGTACCTTAAATCTGCAGTCAAGTTAATAATTACGTAGAAATCTGAAGAAACTAGTCTATGGCTATATTTGTGTTTTAAGATCACACTCAGTCAGTCCTCAGATGTCATCCTGCAGAACGACTTTTTCTTTCTTGAGCAGGTCACCAGAACCATATGCTGATCTCGTCTGATCATGCAGCCTTTTCATCTCCAGAGCTCCATCAGCTGGCTGCTAGAGTCACCAGTCTGCCGAAGTGTCCTTGAGCCAAAACCTTAGCCTGTTTGTTTTTAAATGAGGCCACCGTGCTGTCACCAGAGGGAAAATGCAAAGAGAAAGACCCCCAGAGGGATAAACAAAAAAAGTGTTGCATCATTGCTAATTATCAGTAGCCCTGATGTGCCTGTGATGAATACCTGCTTTAATTATCATTGAAGAGTCTTTTTTCTCTTATCAGCCTTATTGCAGCATGGAGAGGTTGAAGTGCAGAAAATTAGGAAGTTGTTTCTGGAGAGTGCAATTTCCTTGTTTACCAGTCTGGGTTCTTAATCTGAAAATCACCGTCTTTAATGAGCAACTCACATCTTGCACGCGGTACAAATCACGACACGTGCACATCTAATGAAAAAAAGGCAAGCGAGTCCGTCTATGTTGCATATGTGTCCAATATTAATGAAGTAGAGATATTCTGAAAGAGGTGACATGCGGGTCGGGCTTAGAGAGACTGGCATTGCCATAGGAACCAGCTGCACCCACGCATTCATGGAGGGAAGGCAGGGAGAGTCACAGCCAGACAGAAAGAACAAGAGCGAGTGAAAAAAGGCGAACGAGAGGGCAGAGATGTAAGAGTGATCCGACTTTGATGTGACTATCCACCTCAGGTCTCTAATCTCCCGCTTCTAAATGCTTTTCAGTGAATAAATGAAAAAAAAAAGAGTTCCCACATTTGCATGTTTATAGCATCTGTGACAAAAGATTTTGGCTGAGTGAACGTGGAGATGGAAGTTTAGTCAGAGACAGGAAGCTGATGTCAGTCAATCGGTCCACCTCTGTGTGCCGCTCCATGGAAGGGGAAGTGATAAACCCTTCAGGGAGCCTGGAGATGGAAGAAGCCTGGAGGATTCATCGTTGGATCTTCATATGCGTCGGACATGTGGAGGCTCGTGTGTCGCGTGTTATCAGGCTGGCCCGAGTATCTAAAGCTGCGATCTGCAGAGCGATACGGCGCCTCCGTCAGGCTCCGCAGCTCTTCTGAAACACTGTGGCGTCATTTTGTTAGGCACAGCATTGATCTCTCTCATCTCGCTCACAGCAAGGCCATCAAAAATTCCTTTTCTCAAATCCAGGCTTTAATCAATTACTAAGCAGGCCTCGGTGCAGAACTTTGTATTTGCTGTAGGTTTTATCAGCTGCTTCCCACACAGCCACGTTTTAGCTGCAACAGGGTGTTTCTGTGATCTGAGGCAGTCATTTATTCAGTTTGATGGACAACTAAAGACCACCGTGATTTCAGAGAGAATATAAGTGCATTAGCACCTTTTGACCTTCTATTTTAGTTCCAGCAAATTAACGTCATTCTTATACGTTCATTTCTTTCCTTCAATTCTTTAGCCTCATCACCTTCAGCTCATCTTTTCTCCTTTTTGCTCTTGTCAAACTGAATTTCTTAAGGCTAATCGTTTTTGTACGTCATTGATTAACTCATGTCATTTTTCATATTCTGCCTCTTTTTTAGCTTCCGTCTTAGATCAGGAACGTAGATCTGATTAATTTCATCTGTTTTAAGTCAAGTCTTCTGTTCAATCGATGTGATTTCATTGCACGTTGATGTGCATCTTGTTTTTTATACCTCATCAGACATATTTAATTTCCTGCCAGGCATTTTCGCTCTATGGATTCTTTAAAGTGCTCATTTATCTGATCTTTCTGTTTCACCCAGTGTCACAACCTTTTGAATTTTAAGCCTTCATGTTCATGTAATCTCAGTTTTCCTCTTTTCACAACAGATCCAGCTCCCGTTTTACCGTGGCTCTGATCAGAGAAGCTTTTTCCTGAGTCTTTCTTTTACTCCGCACACTTGTCCTTTATTGCTTTGCAAATGAGGCTGCTATAGAGCAGTAAATAGGAGTTTGTCCTCCAACTGATCCCCATCCCCTCAACGAATCAGGGTCCTTGATCAAGACGCTGCATATGTGAGGTGAAATATACAGCACATTACAAGGCATTCAGTTCGAGTGAGTAAATCGGAAGTGCACCATAAAGCTCTTTATGGAACCTAAAGACTTGTATGTGGTAAAATGCATGCTGTTAAATGCTCCGTTTTCTTAAACAATGCAGGCTTGGTAATGGCGGCACGCTTTGTTTGTGTATTTAGACATTAACTTAAATGTGGGAAAATCTCTTCTACAAGAGCAGCAACACAGAACAGCAATAAATTACAATCCCCAATCAAGATAAAAACGTTGCATGAGTGTCACAATCCATAGTTGGAAGAAGACCCAAATGCAGGACTAATGCATGCTCACACTGCAGCTCTTCATGCTCACTTTTTGCTGTAATCTGATTTCTTTTGTGGGGTTTGTTCACATCATAATTGAAATGTGGATGTGTGAATAGTCGACGGCCCTGAAGTGACCCACTTGTGCAGAAGAAGGCATGATGTCAGACGCAGGACAATACTTCTGCAGACGAAAATGTGGACTCTACATGTCACATGTAATCATATTTCCCACCTCCTCCAGTGCAGATTTATGCGCTCCGTCACACTTCAATCACGTAAAAGTCAGATGAAGTGCGACATGACCTTTGAGACTGGGGGTCGCTTTGAATTAGGGAAATATAAGTGGCCTGGGTCTGATTTGGAAGAATTGTATTTCTGTCGTTCACACTATCATAAACAAACCTATAGGGGTCACATTGGGGGGAAAAAAGTCAGATTTGGACCACTTTTGCATTCAATGTGACCACAGCCTACGAAGCAGGCAGGTGGTAAGATCCAAAACGTCTCCAGCACATAAAACAATGAAAAGAGGATATAAACGAATCAAAAGAAGAGCTGGTACAACAGGAGGGCAGGACAGACAAGAAACAACACGGATCTGGCAGAGAAAGACTAAAAACCTGGATGTATATAAACACAGAGGGAGTGATTAGCTAACACAGAACAGGTGTGACGATCAACAAAACCAGAAGCTCACGTTCAGCGGGGACACAAGAGACAGGATTAATAGTAAACAAAACTTCTATAAATGTATTTATGAAGCTCATGACTGAACATTATGATTAAACTGAACTGAAGACGAGAAACACAAATAATAGGCGGATCCACATCATTTACTGTTTAAATAGTCAGTGGACCTGCTGATTGAAGGCTCTTTGTTAACATGAAGATGATTTTCAGCTTTTTAAATGTCTCTATTGCACATTTATGTTGTTAGCTGGTAATGATGTCACAAACTCAGATTGCTCTGACTGGTCATCCCTGATTTAAGGTGACAACTCCCTCAGGCAAATGCTTTTCCCTCCAGTTAAGAGGGAACTCGTCCTTCGCTGCTCATCATCACTTTTAAGCGGGTCATAGCTCAGCTGACTGGAAAGCATCTGGAGTTGATATCCAAACAAAACCCCAACGTGACAAACTCTGCAGATCAAGACACTACCTGCGTTTATATGTGCAAAATGTCTTTAATCTGATCATTATTCAGATTAGAATATGGCTATGAAGCCGGCCATGTCAAGTGTTTACATTTGTCATACGTTCGATCGGAATAAATCATTTTGTCATGCGCAGAACGATCCAATACACCCAAAAAGACCGTAGAAGAAGAAGTAGCGGACTTCCGCTGTAAACAGAAATGGCTGCGTGCATGTCATCATGGAGCAGTACGATGTTCTTCAGAGCGTGGTTTTATTTTTAGTTCTTTAAGCACATCTAACAACGCATTTGTGTCCGAAACAGACCAGTTTTGTTTCACGCCCACCATGCTTTCATCCAATTTCTGTAGGCGCTGACGTAATGTACGTACGACGTAACTGACACGCGCAGTAAGTGTTTACATGCACCGTGATTGGATTAACAATCGGCATAACCCAGCCGTCTCAATCGGAATGAAAAGTTGATCCCATTGACTTTAATCGGGTCAGAGTATTCCGAATGGCTTGTTTACATGACGCATTTTTATTCCGATCAGGCTGTTATTCCGATTACTCTTGTCCATGTAAACGCAGCTAGTGTCACCAAAAACGCACTGCTAAATAAAAGCTTGTGTCTTCATGAAGTATCCAAGATGTCTGCATGGCTAGAAGATTTAAAATCTGTTTAAATCTGTCTGAAAGAAATAATTTAGAGCATCAGCTTGGCTGTCGTGCACCACATAAGCTCCCTTGATCAACGGAAGTAGAATAAAAATCTACAACATTTACTGTTCAGGCTGAAAAGAATGTGGGTGGAGAAGCACCATTTCAGTAACCTTAACACATTATGTGAGTCTACTGCATAATATGTTGTTAAGAGGTCATGCTTTCACCCATTCCTGTGAGACTGGCTGGTTTTACAGCTTTTCCATCAGTCATCTTTTTCTGTCTGAGCTCGTTTTCTTGTCAACGAAACACTTTTTGGACTCAACAGTTTTTATGTGACATAATCAAAGGAAGTGTGGGAAAGAAAGTGACATATGATTTCACAAAAAGGAGGAGAGAAAAGGATACGGGAGGTCAGTGGATCTGATAAAGAGGAAGTTGGATGTTGTTCTGACGCTCGTTCTGACGGGACCATCTGTCATCCCCACCTATCACCCCGTTTGCTCGCTCGCTCGCCGCCACCTCACTCATTGTCATTGCTGCTGCCTGATGGATGTCCTTGTGTGGTGTGTATCGGTGTCAAGACTGAGTCAACACCAGAGTGACTGTGTGATATGCTGGCTGAGACGGGGTGGGGGCACTCTGCTTCCAGTGGGGTTTGTCATTAGAGATGTTGTTGGGTAGACACACACATTCTTCAGGGCAGGATTGGTGATCTCATCTTAGCTCCTCTTGTTCTTCTTCTGTCCCACATGAAGCCGTTTTACCCTTACAGTGTTTTGTTTTCACCTGCAGGTGACAGGAGAGCATTGATGCTTTTGTGTGTGTCCGTGTGAGTTTGTCTTTCTGTTACCTAAATAGCTCCTGCATTGATTTCGTGCAGATCTCAATTACCTCTTCAGATAATTAACATGAAGTCAACCAAATGGCTGTCACAGCTAATCAACATTAGCAAAGACAAAAATGGCTAAAACTTAAATATTTTTGCAAAACATGGATGTTAGTAGCACGAAAGTTGGCCATCAACCAGTGGAGTCAGCCATCTTTGCCTGTTAGCAAAATATCGCCTAAACAATAAAACAATCTCAATGAAAAGTTTTGAACTAACCAAGTACGTCTAAAGTTTAAGGCAGCCATTCTGGTTTAAAAGTTTACTTTAATGTAAAACCACATTTACCTTGTTGTTGGGTGTTTAATGTAGCATTCCAAAGTCTGGGCCGTCTCCGATGCTGTAATGGCTGCTGATGAAGGTTTGTTTTGAGAAAAACTGGTGTAACATGTCACAAGCTTAGACTCGCCACTTTATTTCTGCATGTCCCAACCTACGTCAACATCTGCAATATGTAAACGTTGGTCGTGATAATGCTAACCGCAGAACAACGCTAGCCCGAGCTACTGCTAACACGAGAGGCAAACAACAAAGATGACTGTTGGAGTTCTCACATTCCAGGATGTACTGGGAATATCCGGACTTTTAATGACTGCCAGATAAATAGCTTGTGATCTGGTCCAACAGAGTAGGGCTACACATTTCCTTGTCTGCGACACACACACACACACACACACACACACACAACCTAGTCCGATTGAGTAGGTCGAACACTTCCTCTTCTGCCTCATCCTAGGACCACTTTAAATCCTGTAGTTAGTGATTGCACCCTGAAGCCTGGTTATCACACGACAATTAAAACTGTCATTATTGCCAAATGGCCTTTTGTGTTTTTGTTTTAAGGGAACTTATTTATTGCTTTATTTTTCAATGTCATGAGTTTAGTTACGGCTATTTTAACGCAGTGTGAATGCTGCTTATTTTCTTTTCCTTCCATTCTACTTCACCAGCAACTCTTATAACTTTACTAATGCCAGTTGTTTTGGGCGATGCCTGTTGACATTACAACCAATCAGCGTGAGTTAACCAAAAGTTCCAATCAGCTACTTTTGGTTTTTTTTCTCCCCGTGTCCTGTCCGGCTGTATAGCAATCAGAATTGATGTTTGAGTGCCAAAAACAAGCCTTACAGTTTTTCTCTCACAGGTGGATTCAGCTATAATGCCCCGCCTGATAACAAAACTTTATTAGAAATGCTTTTGGTTGTTTTAAATCCCAACGAACACGGAGACGGAAATGAAAGAGAAAGGGGGGAGAGCGAAGGAAGAAGTGTGTGTGTGTGTGTGTGGGGGGGAGTTTACAAAAATAAACAATAGCGGATAAACAAGAATCTGCTGCTTCTAGACCTGCAGAAAGA
>SSNS01000752.1:90269-100638 GCA_006937985.1 Aphyosemion australe | reverse complement strand
GAACATTTGGATCATATTTAAGAATATTTACCTTATTTTAAGTAAAGCTATGTTTCTAGAGAGGAATTTAATTTCTTTTTGGCTATAGAAATCACTTTTTGCAGTGAAAACTTGCTGAACAACAACTTATATGTTCCTGTTTACCAAAAACAGCCCTAAACACATTCCTGTAACGACAAGCACAATCAGTTCCTAATCTTAACTAATGTGTTTTTCTGCTGTCCAAACATAAATACAAAACTGAACATAATCTTGCCAAGGAATTACATTCCCACCACATTACAACTCAGAAAGCAATTTCCAAGGCCTTGGAACACATTTCGTGCTGAAACTATTACAGTATATCACTTCCTCACTAATGCACTATCCTTTTCGGCTTTATTGTTTTGCCTACAGTGTGATTGAATTTTCGGCCTTTGCTTGGAATTTAAGGAGAGGCTCAGCTTCCCGTCAGAGTGGCTCACAGCCCCGAGCGCAGCATTATGGTGGCACTTCAGTGAGACTTGAGAACACAACTTGCCCCAACTCTCTAACTTACTAGGACATTAAAGACAAAAAAATAACAAGAAATGTAATTGGGTTGCGGTTTGGGATTTAGTGTTGTTTACTAGACACTGATGTCATCAACATATTGTTTGTTTTTAGCATTTGAGATTTGTACTGTATATCTGTTGGTGTTGTGTCTTACTGATAGAAGATGGATGGATTGTGTAAAGATGCTAAAGTAAATTGATTCAAGGCAGCTATTTGGTCCTGAGTCTGAAACTAAATTCTCCAAAACGACTATTAAAGGGGACGTATTATGCAAAACTCACCTTTTTCATCATTATGTGCTACCATGTGAGTTTCTACTGCCTCTATAAACACTACAAACACAAAAAAATCCATATCCATTTTCTGTCAGTGTTTGGTTTTTGGAATTTTGTGCATAAAACAAGCCGTTTCAAAAAGTCCCTTATTGTGACATCACAAATGGGGACAGCAGAAAATAACCACCTCTCATGTCCAAGAGAGAGCTGCTGCTGGAGAAGAAGCAGCTTTACTCTGAGCCCATCCCAGATTTCAGAGCTTCTCAGCTTATAGCAGCCTGAGCGGGGGATGGGTGGGCGTGGCCAGCTCCAGCTTCTTTTCTTAAAGTGGCAAGGCCTTGAAACGGCTCATTCTGGAAAGTATTAAAACTGTCCAAAATAAAACTGCTGAAATTGCTTAATGTGAGAGGAATTTAGAGCAAAGAACTTCATGAACTTTTTTTGTATCGATCCTAGAACTATTATAACTTAAGTCTAATTTAAGTTTATTAGATTATGTTTTATGACACATTGCTTAAATCATGAATTAACTGTGATTGACCAAATTGTTTTGGAGGTTTATTTTAGTGCCACCAGTCCCACCAGACCTGGTTACTGTCAGACATGAATAACCAAGAAATTACTTCAATAGAACCTGTCTGATAACATCAAGCAGGCTTAGCGATCTAAAAAAGTAACATTCATGCCTTTCCTAAAGAAAATTACGAGGAAAATAATCCAACCAAAGCACTGCAGACCTAACTTGGAGACTTGCTGTAATTGAAAGATTAATGAGAAGGAGGATGTTTGACCTTTGACAATATGGCTGAATTAAAACAATTAAAAGAATGGATCAAAATCATCCACATTGGTGTGAACAAACACCTGATTCAAGGCCACAAAGAGTGTTACAACCTGTCATTAGAGCTAAGAAGCCATCACATTTTCCTGTATCATACTGTATCTAATCATATATATTATTATAGTCTTTTATCGTACAGTTAAAAATGATAGAGATAATAGCAAACTCTCATTGAGGCACTCATTTTTCTATTAATCCTCTCACTGCTTTAGTCATGATGTTTTATTAGTGAATTTCTCTTTATGACCTTAACAAATGGCTGATTTTCTCACACATTAAAAGCAGAAATGCTGCTCGTTAAAAATTGAAGTAATTTCAGTAAAAACAAGAGACTCTAAGTTATTCTCTGAACAACAATTTTAAAAGAACACAAAATATTCTGGAATTGCTCACATTGGACTCATGAGTAGCTTTCAGTGCCAGTGCTACAAAAATAATCATGGCACAGGCAAATTTCACACTTCTCTGTATTTTTGAATAATTTAATGCAATAAAAAAGACAAAATAACATTAAAATATAGTTCACGTGATAATGAAAACAACTGGCGTCTGGTCATTTCGTTACCTGCTCCACCTGGCTGTTTCTCCTCGTTTACAAAAGAAATTCTAAATCAATATTACCTCCCCTAACTCAGCATAGACTAGACAATGTTGGGTGATTAGTACCAAAAAATGCACAGTAAGCTTGTTAGGTTAGCTGAGCAAATATCTTACAACCTTGATCAATAATCACAGTGACACAACTGGCTTTGTTAGGAAGTATTTATATTTACAAAAAGAGCTTTAAACTGTTTTTGTGTGAAAACACAAAAGCATGAATGAATATTTGTGCTTTAATGAACAATATGACTCATTTTGTTGCTCGAGCACCTATATCCAGACTCATCACTGACATATATCGGGGGTGATACTTTGCTGATATTTCCAAAAATCGTTCTGAATGTTTAGGCCTGTCAGGGAGAAGCGTTCCATATCTGTGATTAGTGGAAATACCCAGCCCTCTCTAATTTCATCTTCTCCTAACTTCAGATGTGATCTCTGTTTAATGAGATCAGATAAAAACACACAGCTCACCTCAGGCTGAGTCTAATATGGCCGTTCACTTTAGTGTCCCTGTCAGCACGTTTTTCCCATTTCTCCATGATACGATGCTCACTGGTCTCTCTGAGGTATTTCTAATCCAAAGAGGGTTGTTCAAAAAATGATATGACTGTTTACACAACAATGATTGGATCTATCAGTCATAATTCAGATTTGATTTAGTTTTTATTTGTCACAGGTGGTTTCTATCAATTGCCTGGTGCTACTGCATGTATTAGTGAACAAATTACGACCTATTCGACTTTCCATCCCTCTGCCTCTCCTCGTCCTGCTCCAGAACTGTAAAACTTTCCCAAACTGCTGATTTGAAAGAAACAGGCAGGTCTTCAAGCTCATGTGTCTTCTGAACTTGTCGTTTATGCTTAGCTTTGGTGTAGCATGCTTTAGAGTTTTAAGTTTGCTTGTTTTTATTTTTTTACGTCTTTGCAGCAATAGCAAAACGTGCAGCTTCACATAGATGAGTGTAGCAATAGCCTGTAACTTATTCTTTATATGGCTGCCTTCACCATCCCTGACATTCATACCATGACCGTACAAACTAATGTGGCCATGCATTTCAAATTTCCAGGTTTAAGCTATATATTTGGAAGTTTTTCTTTTCAAATTCTCAGCAACACCAAACTAGATATCACTTTACAATAATTATCCATCTTAATGGTTGCCATAGGGGGAAATATGGGTGAAAGGATCAAAACCAAACCCACAAGTTGTTGCCTTGAATCATCTCAGGTTTTTTGTAAAGTAATTGAACACATTAGCCCTGGCTGGAATATGGAAGATCAGCGTATGAGCACACAAAGACACGTTTAACTCTAAAACTCAAGGAAACAATGTTTGGATGGAACCTGGAGAAACCAGAGCATGAGTATCTTCCCAATTCTGCTTTATCAAAAATTTACCAAACAGCATCCTTAAAAGTAAGAATCAAAGTTTGACTTTGCTTCATCGTTACACCCTAATGAGTAACCCTCAGCCTCTTTGAGTGTCAACGCCTGCAATTGAAATTTTAGGAGAAATGTGAAAACACTGGAGCCTTTTTAATTTGACCAGGTGTTCTCGTTGGCTTGAGGCAATGCATTAAATCTGAGTTGTAGGCACCTTCTAACACGCACACCCCATCTGGTCTTGTACTGCCTGTGCTCGTTTCCATCCCAGAATATTCACGTCCCCGTGGAGACAAGGCACGCTACGAGATCCACGAAGCTCAGTGAGGGCGTTCATATGCGTGCTTCGATTTCAGTACGTACACATCTTCTTTTGTCGAGAATATCCAGCATTATGCGGCCTGCATGTTGAATAAACAGATTTTGTGTAACGAGACCAAAGAGGCGTCACAAAGCTCAGCAAAGCAACAGTCTCACCAGCACATACGTGCAGACTTTCACACGGAATTAAGTTTGTCGCCCCGGTTTCACAGCAGATGTGATGCTCCGATAACTTCTGATCACCAGTTGTCTCCATCTTGCGAATGTGTCGCCACACACACACACTCGCGCACACACACATCACTAACACGGCAGCAGAGTGTGACTGGGAGAGCAACGGCGCAACACTCACTGTAATTCAATCCCTTTTCAAGTTTCAAGTGATCTCCTCTCACCTGAACTTGGTCTCTCATCTCCCTCATGGTGCTTTAGCCTTTTTGTCAACTTAACTCATCCTTCCTGAACTAAAGCCCCTCTAAAGCCGTGTGGTTTTTTTGCTGCTAAAAAAAAAGAAAAAGATAAAAGGAAGGATATAAGATTGGTCATACTTAGATTGAAGTTATGCCTTGTTCCTTTGATCTTATGGTCTCTGTGGTGATGAAGAAACAACAAGAGAAGAAGGACCAAAAGTGGACTAAACTAATGAGACTTTGGAATTACTGACGAAAGACTAACATACATCTAACCGATGTTTGTGGGAATTCTGGTGTTTAGGAGAACTGGTTCCTATGGCCTGGCTCACTAGAGCTGGCTATTTCTGTTCTTAATGGGTATTTTACCTTTAAAGTTACTTAAAGACCAAAGTTCACTAGTTTTTTTCAATACGCCTAAAGTATAAATGAATACCTTGGGAGTCGATCTCTGTGTGGAAAAATGCTCTGGTGCTCCTCTTGAGCCAGATGAAAGGTGAGGTTCAGACGGCAGGATTTGGAGTCTTATTTCCTGATATTCGGACATCTTGCCTCTGATTGGCAAACAGCAACGCGACTCAAACACTGACTTTGTTTGCTCTGCAACGTTGATGTTTTATCTCCACAAATAACACAAGCCTGAAGGAGTTCTGCTGTGTTGTGGAGTTGATAATGCTAACAGTTAGCTTCTACTAGCTGAGAAGCACCAAATCAGCATCACCCTTCCCCGTCATGAGCCAAGATGGGTGAGTCCATGAATGTTAATTTTCAATGTGACGTAGATCTGACTGTTTTTTGTTTTATCTGAGTTTCCCCATCTATTTTCTATCAGTGGCTAATGCAGGAATATGGGTAGAAGACCATTTTCACGTCTGCATTTTAAACTCAGTGACTGATCAAATAAAAAAAATAAGTAAAAAAAACAGTTTCTCAGTGAACTTGGCCTTTAAATTAATTTATTTCCCCAAATAATGCATGAAATAAATTTAGAAAATTAAAATAATAAAAACTCATCTCAGTTTCTTACTTCACTACTGACCAGGTCACATTTTATTGTTTGATTAATAATTTTATTTTTCAGGATTTCCCTCTCAACGAATCGTGTTACTTGTGAAACATAATCAAACCCAATTATTTATCAAAAAAGAAGAAACTGTGACCAAGAATTACTCTTTGAATAGTCATTATAATTTTGTAAGATACTTCTGTAATCAGAGGCTGTAGAACTACTAAGTGAAAAAAACAAGCTGATTATTCAGGGTTTACACTTTCACAATAATTGCAAATGTAGTTTTTTAGCTACAGCAAGAGATTAGAAAGAAAATAGTTTCAGTAATTGTTAAAATGTGAGTTTAAAAGTCAATGAGAGAAGAGTCATGAAAAAGTCAAGCTTTATATCTGTGTGCCTAACACATTTACACACATGCAACGCGGTAGAAAGTTCACTACTAGCAGGGTGGACTAATTTATGCTTGAGTGCAGCTCAATTAATGTAAATCTAAAGAAGTGTTTCCTACTCTCTAGCCATGTTTGAATGCAAAGTGGCGATCACATCCTGTCTCTGGTCCACACACAAACACAATGCAGCGAGATCAACAACATTCATGAACTTACATAATGAAGTCAGCAGCTTCACTCAACCGTAGGATGTAAACAAACACAAGAATGCAATGGCAGTACAGCAGACACTGGATGGGAGGCTGCAGCAGGAAACGCTCAGAGGGAAATGATTACTGCTCGCCTGCTGCCTATAAGAACCAAACATCCTCACTGATTAAACGGTGCAGCGAGGTCAGCGATGTCAGACCGGACAAACAAAGATTTCTGATGAGCCGTCTGATGATGTCAACCTGCTGATTGTACAGTACGCTTGTCCTTGTGGTTAATAGTCCAAATATTTGTACTAATTGCCTAATTTCTGAGCTGCTGTTGGATTGGATTTGATTTGATTGAACGTTTATTTCTAGCATGTAAAAAGAAAGTAAAAGAACAAAATATGCAAATGAAAAAAGCAATAAAAAAGAGAAATCATAACTTTTGAATTAAATAATGAATTTACAAATTTGAAAAGAAGTGGGAGGAAGTAAAACCTTATTGTAACCCACCCCTTCCTATTGATTCAATATCATAAACTAATTTGGCTTCCAATCAATAACAAAATAAAATACTATTAATCTCAGCATTAAGTAAATTCATTACGTTGGCTAAGAAAACAGCACAATGTGTTCAGAGAGGTCTACTATTTTTCCAGTATTGTAAATTGCGTACTTAAAGGGATACTATGCAGTTTTGGCTTGCTTTTAGCACCCCCTAGTGTCCGTTAGTGAAACCAAAAGTGAAACTTATTTCCTCGCTGTGCGTTTGTCTTTTTAACACCTTAATCTAACTGCTGAAATGTCTCTTCAGCCTTCATTAGTGTCTACAGGAGCGGTTCATCACTAAATCAAACAAATCAGCTGTGTTCATGATCTAAAACATGCAGGAAACGTGCTGGAAGCAGACTGCAGCACCAGGCATGTCAGCTCCACTTTACTAAGTCCAACAGGGCTTTAAATGGGCCCAGTTTAAAGGTAGAAAAAAATTTATCATGGTCACACTTCACAAAAGTAGTTGGGAACTACAGACACATTTCACATTTATCATTCCTGTGTGAGATATTTGAAAAGTTTCTAAACAGCTTACTGATCATTTGTCCACAAAATATCTTTTTGACCTGGGAGTATTAGTTTTAAAAATTATCTCTCTGTGCTGTGGGGCATGGGGTCCCCCAAGGGTCTGTGCTTGGTCCACTACTCTTTCACTCTACCTGCTAACTGTTCTTTTATGTTCTTTTAATAAAACCTTTCATTGTTACGCTGATGACCTGCAGCTCTATGTTCCTTTAACTGTTGGAAACTGCTGACCTGACCAAACTAGAAGCCTGCACCTTCAATCAAGGGTTGATTGTCCAACAATTTCTTGCTTCTTAATGCAGCTAAGAGAATTGATGGTCATTCGACTGCAAAAATTTCTCCACTTGTCCCATAATTTTTGTTTGTGACTTGACAACCATATGTTAAGCTGCAGGGAAAAGGTGAAGAACTTGGGTGTATCTCTGAAAGAGGTAATAAAGATTGCTTTTTATCATGTTAGGAACATAGTAAAAATCAGACAAATTCTATCATTTGCATTTGTGCCGTCGCGCATTGACTACTGTAAAGATATGAGCACATTACTCCAATACTGTCCTCTATTGGTTATCTTGTCAGTTTCAAGCAGATTTTAAAGTCCTTTTGCTCACCTACAAGGCTTTAAATGGTTTGGTTTGGTCCCTTCATACCTTTTCAATCTTCTGCACTTGTATGTTCCACCACATGCTCTAAGATCTCATGGGCCTTCTAAAAGTTCCAAAAGCCAAATACAAAATGATTGTGCCCCATCATTGTGGAACAATCTACCTGAAGAAATTAGGCAGGCTTGTTCTGTGGAGGTTTTTAAAGCTAAGCTTAGGACCCACTTTTTTAACCCGAACTTGTGTGTCCTAATATCCAGGGATAGTTTTATTGGTTGTTATTGTAGTTTTTTTATGTTTTATCTGTTTTTAATTGCATTTTGTTTTATTCTGTACTGTTTTTCTCTTCAAGTTATTATTATTAACATGTAAAATCAGCAAATTTACTCTTAAATATATAAATAATCTCCTCTCTATGTTGACCAGACTGTTGTTGTTGACCTTGCTACTGTTCATGCAACATCACTTAGTTTTATTCCTTCTTTTAGTTAAATTAAAGAAAACACTTTCCTCCACTTAATCACTTTTCCTGCATACTAAAATGTCCTTGTTGCTGCAGTTTTAGCACTGCCTGGTAATTTCTTGCCTCCCGCTCCATTTCTCTCTTACTTTCCATCTATATCTTTCTCCGCTTCCTCCCACATTTCACTGCTCAGAGCAAACAATTATTCGTCTTGTTTGAGATACCCTGGATTAAAATAAATCTGAATGAATGCCGACATCGCATTTGCTACAGAAATGTAATGTGGGTAAACACGGGACAGACGAAAAAAAGAATTCAATGTATAAAAAGAGGAAATCACTTTTGTTCAGCATCAGAATGATTCTGTCTGTCGTTTTCTGTCTTGCACAAACATAAACACACACTCGCCATCAGTTACACATCTGTATGTTTATGAAACTTCTTATAATATCTCTATTTGCTTAAAGAAAACACAAAAACTTTCCAGACCTCATGATTTCATAGTGCTTCAGATGATTCCTTTCTTTACAAATATTTTTTTGCACTAAATTATTAGTGAATATTTTTAAATAATCATTACTGAGTGAGGGTGGCTTTCATTCCAGGCTGTTTCCCCAAGTGGAAATCTAAAATCTTAGAAGTAGTTAAACAAAACAAGAAAACAAAAGATGGAATCATTTGCATAGCCAATAAAACTCTTGGGAATTTTTAAGGATGTATCTGTGCCGTTATATGAAACATTTATGTAAAGGGTTTTTTATTTTGTGGTGGATGAATGAAAGAGAATCATGGAAAAAGAAAAGCTTGGAGATGGGGAGGGAAATTCACTGTGTTGGATTGGATTGACCCTTTTTCAGCAGCAAGAAGCACAAATGTAGGACAAGACCTTAAAAAAGGGAAAACTGCTGATAGAGACATAGATCCCAGTAAATAAATGGGTCGACATAACTTTGAAATCAGTAAAAGTCATTAGACATTACTCTACATGCAGCTTTAGAGCCTTTTATTTTTGCTATGTGCATCATTAGCTACGTTTACATGGACACAAGTAATCGGATTGAACGCCCTATCGGATCAAAAATACGTCATGTAAACATGTCAATCGGAATATTCTGATCCGATTCGGCCTGATCCGAATGAAATTTCATTCCGATTGAGAGAGGTGGTTTTGTCCGATCGTCAATCCGATTGGCGTCCATGTACACAGCCATTCGGATCGTTGGGGTAAAATAATGCCCACTGCGCATGTGTGCAACTTCAGCGTGCCCTCTTTTCGCCTCTGCGCATGCTCAGGACAGATCGAAAACATGGCGGGCGGTGAACAGAAGTGGTCTGTTGCCGACGCTATTTTTTACTGGAAATACTACGGGAGCTCAATATTGCTGAACGTCTCGATGGCCGAACGGTTAAAAATGCTGAGTTATACACTCAAGTGCAACTAAAGTGCATCTAAAGATGCAGGAAGCGGGAATTCACCGAAGCTAGAGAATAAGCAAATAAAATGCAAGGGGAAAGACGTGCGGACAAGATGGCGTTTGTTTACAATTTCTCTTCCGGGAAAGACAAGTCTGCGCATGCGCAAGCTATGGTGTGGGCATCGCAGCATGATCGGATCATTCCAGTTAGTGTCCATGTAAACAGAGGTTTGGGAATTCTGATCAACCAAGATTTTAATCGGATTGGGGAAATTTGGCGCATGTAAACGTAGCTATTTATGTTGATGATGTGTTACGTTAGCAGACCACAGCTGAGTAGTGTTCAGAGTATCAACATATCCATCCATCCATCCATCCATCCATCCATCCATCCATCCATCCATCCATCCATCCATCCATCCATCCATCCATCCATCCATTTTCCTCCACTTATCCAGGATCGGGTCGCGGGGGCAGTAGCCTAAGCAGAGAGGCCCAAACTTCCCTCTCCCCAGCCACTTGGGCCAGCTCCTCCAGGGGAATCCCAAGACATTCCCTGGCCTGGGTCTTCCTTTAGGTCTCCTCACGGTTGGACGTATCCAGTAAACCTCACCAGGGAGGTGTCCAGGAGGCATCCTAACCAGATGCCCAAGCCACCTCAACTGGCTCCTTTTGATGTGGAGGAGCAGCAGGTCTACTCCGAGCCCCTCCCGGATAACCAAGCTTCTCACCCTATCTCTAAGGGAGAGCCCAGACACTAGGGGTGTGCAATCTTAGGTTCCTCACGATTCGATTCATTGTTGAAGAGCAAACAGAGTCAGTGGTAGAGGTGCGTTGCTGTTAAGCTAATTTTT